>JAKMXA010000280.1:0-74608 GCA_025328625.1 Colletotrichum sp. SAR11_240
CCCCCCCAGTCCACCCAGCCTGGCGTTCCACCTCTCTCACGCTCATGGGCCAGGTCGGCTCCGGCGCGTGTTTCCGACTGCTGTTTGGTCCTCCTCCTCCTCCCGTCCCCTCAGTGTCCCCTCCCACTCCCAGTCCCAGTCCCAGGTGCAGCAGCGCTGAGTGAGTGAGGTGCGACTGCGAACCAAAGTCTGCGTGCGTGCACTGGCAACGGCAACGGCAACTGCACACCACCCGCTAAGCGCTTAGCGAGACGGGGGCGAGACTCTGTTCTTTCCCAAATCCTAGATTCAACTTCACCTCCCCTACCGAGCGAGCACGTCTTCTTATCGTCGATCGAGCTGCCCAAACAGCCCTCAAGCCCGCTCCCTTTCAATTGCAGGTACGTCGAGCAGCCACCCCTTGCGCTTTTCTCGCCCACAGGAAACGGCCGCAGGCCCCCGAGGCCCCGTACCCGACCGGCTGTCTCGCGCCAATTGGCTGTCCACCCCTATCCTTGCCGCGACATCATCGCTGACTTATTTTTCCTGCCAGCGCAGCCTCATCCCTTCCCACCTCCGACCGTGGCTTCATCGAGACGACATCCCATACCTCGCCATTTTCTTGCAAGCGACCACCGACCTTTTGAGATACCCAGAGGGCTGCTGTGCGAATGGTGACGGAATCCGACCCCGGCGTCCCTAGACCACCACCTACCACTACGACTGCCACTGCCACCACTGCCATCGATACCCTTCCATCGCCATCGCCTGCCCCTTAGTCCGACGTCCTTTGTCCTACCACGTCAACCACCACGACCGCACACCCACCCCTCATGACTGCCGTCGCGAGCCCTCCCAGCTTTCAGCAACTCAATCGGCCGGCATGGAACGTTAATGGCGGGCAAAGTCTGAATTCGATGAATCCAGAAGACGTCAGAGGCATGTTCATGCCCCGAAAAACGCTCCAGCGAAGCAACTCATCCTCCTCCGTCTCCTCGACCTCCTCAAACTCCTCAACCACCACCGTTGCTACCAACAACTCTCAACCAAATGGCACTCCCGCGTCTACAAACTCCGATATGAGCTCCTGGAGCACCGCCTCCAGGAAGCGGCCCCAGCCCAAGGCCCCGTGGCCTGCCGGTAAACCTGAAGGCCAGGGCGACTTTGGCAGGCCCGTCATGCGAGGTCCCATGAATGGCGTCAACGGGGCCACTTCTTTGCAGTCGGCACCCGGCCAGCCGCAAATGATGTCGCAGCAGGGTCTCGGCGCGAGGCCCTTGGGCGATCCCATGCCAAACGGCCAGCCCGTGCTCTACTTGCTGTCTTTGAATGGCACGTTTGAGCGCAAGACCATTTCGGTTCCATTCTATCCCGAGAGTCTTCGCATCGGCCGGCAGACTAACCAGAAGACGATTCCCACTGCTACGAATGGGTACTTTGACAGCAAAGTCTTATCCAGGCAGCACGCCGAAATTTGGGCCGATCGTATGGGCAAGATCTACATCCGAGATGTCAAGTCTTCTAACGGCACATTCGTCAATGGTACGCGCCTTTCACAAGAGAACCGTGAATCCGAACCGCACGAACTGCAGACCGGCGACCATCTCGAACTCGGCATTGATATTGTCAGCGAGGATCAGAAGACCGTCGTCCACCACAAAGTAGCCGCCAAGGTCGAACATGCGGGCTTCATGAGCCCTTCCAGCAATGTTATGGACATGAGCTTTGGAGATTTAGACCCTGCCAACGGTGGCATGATGATGCCGGCGCCCCAGCCCATGCCCTATCGCGGCAGGGCAGGTAGCAACGCGTCGATGGCCAGTAATGGGCGTATGGTGCCTGCCCAACAAATGAACGGCATGCCTACCAATGGAGGAGCCGCGCGCGGATTCTTGCTGACTCCCATCACCACTGAGCACATCGTCAAGCGGTTACACGTGAGTACTTGCCTGACATAATCTAGCGCAAGACGCTAACTAGAAACAGAACGAGATGCGCAGCGCACGACTACAAACCCAAGACCTCACCCGAACCGGCCAGTTCATCAGCGCCCTGCTGAGCAAAGAGGACGTGAAGGACCTTGAGAAGCCCGATGTTCCAGAGCCTGCAAAGCAGCTACCCAACGGCAATGGCATGCCGTTCCGCTCCGACGGCAAGACGCGATTTTCCGATCCTCCCGCGCCTCCCCCTCAACAACCTCTTCCCGAGAAGCCTGACGTACCCTCATTGAAGCGAGGCACCACCGAACGGCCAAAGACGCACTCGGCCGCGAATAGCACCACCTCGCCAGTCGGACGCGACAACCTGCACCAGATCATTCAGTTGACGGAGGCGCTGAACAATGCGAAGAAGGATTTGGATTCGCAGACGGCTCGCATTCGCGACTTGGAGGATATGCTCCGCAAGGAACGAGAGGCAAGAGAGCTGGCTGAAGACATGGCTAAGATCCTCGAGGACAGTGCCTTGGCCAAGGAGGCAAATGGTGCGCCCAAGGAGTCCGACACCGAAACGCTCCTGCAGGAAGCATTTGAGCCTCCCCGTGAAGTCTCAGAATCCCCCGACGTTGAAATGACGGACGTCGACTCCGTCGCCAAGGAGCCGGCGCCCGAAAGCGCGGAGGACATTGCCGCTCGATTCCAGATCAAGATCGATACTATGATGTCAGAGATGAGCGACCTGAAGCAGCAGATGGACGCCTGGAGGCAGCGGTGCGAAAAGGCCGAGACGGAACGCGACGCCGACCGCAAGACCCTTGCCGAAATGGTCGCCCAGATCCGAAGAGACGAGGAGGCCCGGCAGGCTGCAGCGGAGGAAAAGGCACGCTCCCGATCCCGCGGACGAACCAATGGCACCGCGGAAGCCGGCAGCAAAACCACCTCGATCGTCCAGACCGACGGATCCCAGGAGTCGACTCCTTCAGCCACACAGACAGAGGACCTCAGCGACAAGCCGACGTTGTCGCGTGCCAATACCATCACGCCGCTCTCAATACCGCCAGGGAAGCTGGCCAAGGACCAGGCGTTGATGGCCGGGGTTCCCTACGCCTCGATGTTAGGCGTGGTGATCTTGGGCATGGGCCTGATGGCGTATATTAACGGCTGGCAACCCGAGCCGACCCCCCGTCACTGACGATGGCTGCTGGGCATCCTTTCCTCTTCGCTTCTCTAGACCACATTCGTCGTTCTGCTCAGGCGTTCTACATACCTACGGCGTTTTCTTGCATTGACAGCGGTCATTCGTTCCCACCGACCCTCGTGTTGTTTTATTCCCTTTGTATCTACTACCACCTTTTTTTACTTGTATGAACTGCGAAACCTGACTGGTTTCCTTCCTTTCCTTTGTCTCTATTTTTCTTCAACCACGGGAAATTAGGGACAGGCTGGGCGGAAACCACAAATACGGAGGGGCGGGGAACAGGCGTTTTTTATTTCATGCTCTGCCCCTTTCTTGTTTTTCAGTCCCCTTTGCGTGCGTGCTGCAGCAAGGTGTTTTCTTTAAACTGTGCAACCCTTTTTGGGAAATGGGATGGGCAAATCAGGGATGATGGGATGACGACACACTTTTTTCTCCCACTACTGGGCAAAAAAAGAATTAAAATTCGATGATGAACAAATTACCTCTTTTTTTGCTGCAGAGATGGGAATCAGGCATACGGTGCACTGTTTCCATGAGATGAGCTGGTGAAGATAGAAGAAGAGCATCGCGGCTTTGAGGCTGTTGGTGTGGTGTAGAATACTGTGGAGGTTTGGGGCAGGGGTGATGATGAGTAATGTTTGCATAGTGGGAGGGACGGGAATACAAGGACCTTTAATACTTCAAATGAGTGCTTCGTGATCCGAAGTGAGATATGACTGGTGTGTGAGACGATGTGCCTGTTGGTGTTCGGTCCAGGCTGGGGACGATCGGTGCTTGTTCGACACCAGAGTTTAATTCCTCGCGAGGTACATCGTGCCTTTAGAGCTACCGGCTGGTAAATGTGACTTGGCCTCGGGACGGACGCCTATAAATTTCTCGGTTCCTCATTCATTGTAGAAACAAAGCCCGACAATGACCTTGGTCCGAACGTCGGTATTTCCACATGCATCATATAACGAAAGCACATTGGGTATTGAGTTGAAATATGTGGATTCCTTCGGTATCGAGGATTGGTATGAGGTTTACTCCAAAATGAGAACGGAATAAACGCCGAGTTGGAACAGACGATGATGATGGATGATGACGATGCTACGGTTTGGCTTTCGTGTGAAGATAAGGGAGTGGATGGGAGGTTACGAGCTGTATGTGGAGATGAGTGCCTGGCTACCTTGAGGAAGTCAAACTAGCCGCTTATCACATTGCCTGCAGGACAGGACTTTTTTTTGATTGCCTGGATGGGAAGAACTGTTCGTTGTGCTGCTTTCAGTACTTCATTCTCGCGGCGAGAGAGGTGAACTTGGGTCTCAGCTGGGAACTGGGTCGTGAAATCTTTCCGTACCTAGGTTTGAGACGGCCGCGACGGATATATCATGCGCCTGTTTGGTGGGCTAAGCGATAGAGGCTCAGGAATGAGAGTTGAGGACATGATATATATTGAGCATCTGATAGATTCCTTATCGACCCGCCGGGCGACAAACATTGTCTTTCCTCTCATTTTGACGGCAATATTTGCTCATGGTGGCAGCGAAGGATCAGGTTCAGAGTCAGCGCACACCTCTGAGAAATTTCTCTTGTCAGTTCCCGGAAAGGAGCATTCAGAATGTAGTCATGGCGTATACAGGGCGTAACATATGATACCAGGGATGGGTACAGACAGACGATGAGGAAGTTTCAGTGTCAGTTACGCATGGCACAATACCTGGTTTGATGATAAAGTCTCGCGACGAATTACGGTGTCTTTCTGTCTTGGCTCGAATTTCAATCGCCAAAGTGTTCGCCGTTATCCATTTGGGTTTCTGGGTTGAATCAGGGCGAGTGAATCTCTCATATTTATCATGCAGACGGAAGCGGCTGGAATGACAAATAATAATTCGGCTAAAGGCGTAACATGTGCCTCTGCGTACCATCACACGTTCTGCATCACTGCCAGTAAGCGGTCTAATTTCAGCCTTCGCAGCAGCTAGTGTGCTTCGTGCAATGATCATACGCAACAATAGATTGCCTCGCAAGTATATTATGCTGGCGAGATGTCAGCAGTGCAATCTTCTCGACAAACAATTGAATCTAGCTTGCGTAGGATTGTTGCCGTAAGAGTCACCAACGCTTTCATGGAGCCATGGCAGGGGCGGTCATGATTAAGTCCCACGCCCAGTAATCTGTCCTCCGGCTAAGATCTATGAAGCATCGTGCTTCTCTTTGATATTCGTGGACGAATAAGCGGAGGATGAGGGCGGATGCTGCGGAGGTGACGGCACAGGTTAGAGGTGCCGGGGTTCGCGCTTGTCATGAGGGCAGACTTGAGGGCACGGGACTCGAGATTTCGACTTGATTCAAGTCGTGGGAGAGGGCCCTTACGATCTGTCTTGCCGCTGAAAGTTATCGCGTGAATGGCCTGCCCGTTTAAACGATGTAGACGAAGCCTCTGGCGTGTTGTGCGTTGATCATGCTGCTCGTCAAGCACAAGCTTTGCCACATCATCGACTTTGCTTTAAATGGTAATCTAGGATGCTGGAGTCAAGTCTCACCAGCAGACAGGAATGCCTCGAGCTTGTGTCACTTTTGTTCATGCGTCTCGGCACATATACTTACATGTCCTCCCAGATCGAGTGCTGTGACCTACCTTATCGATGGGTAGGTAGAGTCTCTCACAATCTGGACAGCGGTTCTGGGATATTCTCGATGAATATTCCGAGACTAATGAGGGGTGGCATCGTGACTTCTGAGACTTACCGAAAGCTAACTTAGCATTGGGTTCTGGAGGCTTCGGACTACGATCTTGGTTGATTATGTTGCAGCGATCATTAGAAAGGGAACAAGAGAGTCGAGTGATTCTCGGTGTTTCCCTTAGCCACTCAAATGCATCCTATTTATATGTGAAGCTGACTCCACTCTTGCCTAGGCGGAGTCGGTGTCTGTCTGAGCACTGTGTCTTTCATTGACGACGACAAATCCTTCCATTGAGGGTCGGGGCCTGGCCTTGTAGCGTTGAACATATAAAGCGAAGCTCTCCGTGCCTTGGTAAATCAACAAAAGGCAAATGACGCTGTCCTCAATCGCTGTTTCAGGCATCCCAACGTCACTACGGGAGACACCATAGGAAATCAATTGGCAATTGCTAGACGTATGAGAACTTTAGACAACAGGTACAACTAATGCGGCGCCGCTGACTTATTCCGAGATGTTATTGAAGCACCAGAGATGATACAGAAAGCCAAGAATCACTCCCAACTCAGATGGAAGTGCTTGACGACGCATGAAGTTATCTTGGTTTTGATAGCAAATCATAAAAGGACCTAGCTACTCAAGATTGTCATCCATCACATTGTCTGCTAATTTGCTTTTGTTGCGATATTTCTCGATTTTATATCCTCGATCTGAATGTTGCCTTTGGAAGAAACCGCCGAGATGGGCCTTCAACAACATATTCTGAGGTCCATATTCTGAACAAGTATACAAACAGCAATCAAGTTCTGATCAGAACAAAGCAGATATTTTGTGTTGAGTGCGTTAAGATATACGAATGAAAGCAAGCTGAGTAACTATACTTTGAGCTCACCTATGACCTATTGCCAGACGCCGGCGAGCGAGGAAACGCGGGCGAAATAGCATTCTTTTCTCATGCCATCGTCTATGGTTTCTTGAAAAGTCCTTCTAATAAACCACGGATCACAGAGACCGAATAGGATATACGAGTTATCGGTGTCGAAAAATTCCAACAGCTGCCCACGTTGTACTGAAAGGATTGCGTGCGGCGATAGTCGCATGCGAAAGTGAAGCTTCCGGCGTTGAGCGGAAGATCGAAAGTGATGCATTGGCTTCGGCTGTAGGCCTTTCTAATTTGATCTATATCTTGCTATTTATCACATATTTATAGCACATTACGTCACCCTCAATCCTCAGGGAACCACTTCAGGACCCCCTCCATTTCATTGATCGCACTCTTCTCAAGCGATGTCCATCCATTCCGATCTCCCCATTTCCTGAGCAAGGCCAAGGGCTTTTCAGAGTCAGCCGTGACCTTCAGATTTGTCTGATTGTCGAAGCCATCCATGATGTTCCTGCTCGGATAAGCCTTTCGCAGAATGTCAAGGATATCGTTCATGTTGCAATGTTCACCCCACGCCTGTAATCGCGAGCCGTTGCAATCGGGATCAAGCGCCGCGGCGACGTGGAGGATCGCAACATCCTGGACGTCGACATGTATGACTGCATACATACACCGTAATCAGCGGTTTGGGAGAGGTTTGTGTGATCGAAACATTACTTACTGGCCTGGAACAAAGCTCCAATCTCTGCGTTTCCGTAATACAGATTCTTGAGCCAGGGGTATGGAGACAGCAAATGCTTCTTGTGAAGCGCCTCACCCAACACCGTCGCCGGGCTTACGACATTGACGTTGTAATGAGGCCTGTTCTTCTTGACGAAGTCCCACACAGCCTTCTCCGCTTCAACTTTGCTGGCCTGGTAGACCATGTGCCAATGATTCTCAGGGTGTGGCGGCGGACCCCAAGCGATTTCGACCGCCTTCTCATTCCAGGCATCCGTTCCCGCGTGCTGGGCGTTTGCTCCCGGAGTGATGTCCACCGCGGCGGCAATGGAGCTGGTGTAGACGAATGACTTGACGGATGGTTCGCGAGCCGCGGCATCGAGGATCGAGGTGACGCTCTCGACGACGGGTGGAATGACTTCTTGGGGATTATTAGAGAATGAAAGGATCGATGCAATGTGAACGATGACTGAGACACCCTTGATCGCTTCGTTGAAGGCGTTATTTGCGCCGAGGTCTGGGACGTGGACGAGCTCGAGATCACCGCCGTCTGCGAATGACTTGAAGACGTCCTGAGCAAGCCATCTGGAGGCCTCCAGATCTCTAACGGAGCCGCGGACTTTGAAGCCACGTTGGAGAAATTGTTTGGCCGTGTGTGCTGCAATGTGGCCTGTGACGCCGGTGATGAGAACCCAGGAGCCTTGGGGGATTACGGTTTCGGGGAGAGACATGGCAATGAATGATGGTGGAGATGGATAGCTTAATGTGAACTTGGAATGTATGTTTGGTCGTCACAAAGTCGTGATCTGGATTTGAAAGCCCTCGTTAACGGGTGCATTTATATTGATTTTGAAGTCAGGGATCAGTCTCGTGAGGCATCTCTCATAGAGCGAGGTCACGTAGGCTGCTCTACATCGGGAAGGAGATCGCCTTGGCAATATCTTCTGTAACCAGCCAATTATATGGGAACGCGGCGTTTAGGGGTTGGACATAGGTTGAAATTCTGCTTGATGCCGGGTGAAGAACCCCGATACTTGGAGGTGCATCTCGGGCCGGCTCCGGTGGTTCGAGTCCCAATTTCCTTTTTTGGAAGTCGCAAGCCTTGGCATCAGCAGTCGCTGACGATTGAGAGAGATGAGAAGGCGTGTTATTGGCTAGGTTTTGTGATGACAAATGCGAAAAGGAAGGGAGAGATGACCTGGTTTTGCTGACAAACTGTCCGGCCCTCGTTTTCGACGCATCGTGACAGGCCTAAAGTCCAGAATATGGGGGCCCATCCAAGCTGTCGAATAGACTCCTGGCATGACAATCATCATGGCAACAATCAGACATGATATTCAATTCATCCATTCACATGAGAAGTCCACCCTTGGATCCAAGTCGGCCGAGGCGCAACGCCGAGTTCACTCCCATGCGGCGCGCGCGGCGCACGCCAAGACGCGGCAACAGAGGGTTATCCAATACCAGGCCACCAAAGCAAGTCGCAATAAATGTAATGGGAGTCAGCCTTCTGCAAGGAAAGCAGATGAAGTCCAAGTATCTGTCATCTCGGGCCCCATAGCTCCCCTGGGATGTGGCCGGAGAGACCCCTTCGCCAGTTTTGTGAGGCGCCTCAGTCCGACAGAAGACTTCCTCCTGGATTATTGTAAGTTACATTCGTGGCTCGCCTAATTGTAAAGATATTACACCTCCCAAGGTCATTTCTGCACATAAGATACGTACTAGAAGAGCATATTTTGACCGGATAATCCAATTTAGATGCTCACAACGTTGTACCCTGTTCGACATTTGAACACAATCAGAGCAGACTTCCGGGAGCCAGTGCACGAGACATAAGCAAGCAATTCGTACAGCTTGCAGCCACCAGCATCAGCGGTCTAAATGGCCTCTTTCTTGTGACGTGTCGGCACCTGTCATACTGTCTGCCACAACAGGGGGCGCATTATGCTCAACTGGCTCTGCAGTACAAAGTCGATTGCGCGCAAATACTCATGCAAGCCATATCCACCCTAGAGACGCAATCTCCAATCAGTGATTCCATCATTACGGTAGCTGTTTTCTTAGCACAAGATGAGGTAAGTTACCTCGACTGCGTATTAGGTTGTGTTCATTTATGGAGTGTTGAAAAATGGCAGATCCTTCTCGGTAATATTCCGTGGGTGCAACGGCATCTGCAGGGTGCGATTCAGATGGTGAAGCACAATGGCGCATTGAAGGAGAAGGGCCACAACGTATTTCTCTACGACATCATCCGGAATGACACAGTAAACTCTGAGATCATGCGGTCAGCGGCACCATTTCCGCAAATTCATGCTCATGGGCAAAGCATAATATCATAGTAGCCGAATTCACATTAATAGTAAATAGTTCAACTGAGAGCTGTACAATGCGGTGAGAACAATTCATTGAGAGGTGCTTGTTTCCTCTTGCCTTTGTACGCGGTGAATTTGTGGCTGCTGCTGTTCTGTCTGCCGCACACAGGGGTCGTCAGCCGTGCCAAGACGTCGGCTCAACCGGTACCACCGCTGCCGCTGGGTCGGAGAAAGCGGAGCAGTGGAGGCTCCGTGGCTCCACTCCGTGATTCGATTTAAATCGCGGGGCCCCGGTCCAAACATTACCATGGAGGGGCTCAGACCGTCTCTCGGTATGCCTAGACGGACCGGGGCCGGGGATGGCGATGGCGTCTTCCGGCCCCGAATGACGTGATTAGCAGCCGCGCAACCCAGCCAAATCCCCGAAATACACGGATATATCCCGACCCGGATCTCGCCGGCTACAAGCTCAATACGGAAAATAAACCGTATTACCAATCCTCCTCCTATCAAACCAAAGACCGATCCACACCGGTGTCTTAAAAGCTGAATCCCATGGGGCTGTCGCTGACAGATGTCCCAGACAACGGCGTTAAAGGGGCCACCGAGTCGCGCTGGTCGAATCACGACAGCGAACCCCGCGATGGCGACACACCCCACGCCAAGGGTGGGCGAATCACCAACCCGCCGCAGCACATCATTCATCCTCGGACCCGTCCCAAACCCACTCCCGACGTCTGACAGCCAGTCTGCGGTCGAAGACTGCTATCTTTGAGGTCGTACCCAGGTCTCCTGAGCTCTTGCGCGATGGCTAGGATATCGGAATCCGAGGTCAGGTACTTAAATTTCGGTACGGGACCCTGAAAAAGATGATCAGCGTGAAATAAAAGTTTTGGAAATCACTCTCAATCGTGCTGAGGTGGTTCTTGCGTTCTCTCAACAGCTCCCTCCCCACGGTTCTCTCAAGTTAACGCCCTGGGTCCCTCAGAAGTGACGCCCCTGCTCGAGATGCCGTCCGAGCACGAGGGCGAGTCCCCCAAGGGGCTGGCGGTCGACGAGTCCTTTTCCGACCGAACTTCGGCAACATCACCGCACGGCAAGGAGAAGGCGCCATGGTGGTCCTACATCTGGGACTACGAGCCGGGTCGCTCCCACGAGGAGCGCGTGTTCATTCAGAAGTTGGATGTCTTCCTCATCACGATGCTCAGTTTCGGGTACTTCATCAAGAATCTGGACCAGACCAACATCAGCAACGCTTTCGTGTCCGGCATGAAGGAGGACCTGTCCATGAACGGAAATGAGCTGAACCTGGTCGACACGGCGTGGACTGTGGGTTACGTCGTAGGGCAGATCCCTTCACAGATTGTGTTGACGAAGGTGCGCCCGTCGATCTGGGTGCCGTCCTGCGAGCTTCTGTGGACTGTTTTGACGTTCTGTCTGGCGGCGGCCAAGACTTCGAATCATGTCATTGTGATTCGGTTCTTTGTGGGTTTGGCGGAGTCGATCTTTTACCCAGCTGCGCACACGATTCTGGGATCGTGGTATAAGCCGTCTGAGTTGGGCAAGCGGGCGTGTATTTTCCATGCCTCCTCCGCAGCGGCGAGCATGTTCTCGGGTTATCTGCAGGCTGGCGTGTACAAGGGGCTGAATGGCGTCCATGGTCTAACCGGATGGAAGTGGCTTTTTGTGAGTGTTCTAAATGAGAGTATGACTTTTGGATTGCGCTAATACGAGTTTAGATCATGGATGGAATCATCAGCCTGCCAATTTGCATCGCTGGATTCTTCCTCATTCCAGATCTGCCAGAAAATACAAGGGCATTCTATCTGAATGAGAAAGTAAGTCTATCAAACACGTTTTCTCACAACTAGTGGTAGCTGACACAATCTTAGGACCGAGAGATGGCAAGGAACCGTATGAATGCCGTCGGGCGTGCGCCTCGTACTAAGCTTGGTCTTTCAGCTTTCAAGCGCATCTTCGGTAAGCTAGAATCATGATCGAGCGAATGGCACCGGAAACTAATTGGTCAGGCCGATGGCATGTGTACTACCTCACGATTCTGTACATCATCTTCATCAACATTGGACCTTCGAGCAGTGTCAACCCGTTCTCACTTTGGCTCAAGTCCAAGGGAGAGTCTGTCGAGAAGATTGTGAGTCCAGCTTAACACCTGTCGTGGATTTTCGTCAAGCTAACATCACAACTCAGAATATCATCCCCACAGCAGCCTCAGCAATACAGCTCGTACTCACGGTCTCCTTCGCCATCATCTCTGACGCTATCCGTCACCGCGCCAGCATCATGTCCATCTCCACCTTCCTCGGAGGTTTCGCTGCTCTGCTGTTGGCAATCTGGAACATCCCCGATGGACTGAAATGGTTCGCCTTCTTGCTTCAGCGTGCTTCCGTGCCATACGGTCCACTGAGCATGAGTTGGGCAAACGAGATCTGCGGCGCCGATGCGGAGGAAAGAGCCATCGTTATTGGAATCATGAACTCATTGGGCTATGCTTTCAACGCATGGGTACCGCTCTTGACGTACCCTCAGGTTGACGCGCCCAAGTTCAGGAAGGGCTTCATTTTCAGCACCATTGCGTTTGGCGCGCAAGCAGCTATTACGGCTACCGTGGCATACCTGTTCAAGAGGGAGAAGAAGAAGACGAAGAGTGAGAGGGATGAAGAGGGAACGGAGGCAACTGGAGATAGGCGTTTGGAATAGACGTCCGTAGACATCATGCGACCAAGACTTTTAGACAGCTCAGATTCTGAGGATAATAACGCAGCCTGTTCTGAAACTTCTTTTCCGTACGCATGTCACCCGTTGCGGCCTCATACGCACTCACCTAACTTATGTCTCTTCTTTGGAACCCCGAGCCCTGACGTCGGTAAATATACCAACGACGACAACAACAACAAATTTCTGTTGAACTTGAACCCTTCAGTAATCTAGGTCATCTCTTCGCCAGAGCTGTGGCTTGTGGATCGGGGAGCACGCTCGGTGCGGTAAGGTATCCATGATGTCTTCGTTGTCATGGAAGCTGAGCTCATTGATGATGACCCAAAGCGGAATCATGAGCGGTGTATGCAACCGAATACATGAGGACAAGTGAGGTGCCACGGAGAGTAACGCAGGAGTCTACGAGATCTCTTCATTCGAGACCTTCATTCGAGACATAGGTAGTAGAAAAGGGCTGAGTGCCGTGAGTCACAGCATGGTTATCAGTAGTCTCAGTTGGTCGAGAATGATCTAGAGCGGAAACCTGGGGTTAAATCTATTGGGGACGCTCCAGCTTGTGGACATCTGCCTTGCCGTCCACCCCTCTCGCTCCAGGTTGATGAGGTACATATGCTGAATACATGAGAAGAAGTGACGCAAAACAGGGTTAAGGGAGTTGGAGTCCATCGATCGCCTCTCGCCTCAAGTTACAGGAACCAATCTAGGTCATCTCCTCGTCCGAGCTGTAGATAGGGGGCAGAGGCTCAGTGCCTTGGCCCATGTCGTAGTCCTCAATGTCAGTAGCCGCAGTTGACTGAGAACGACCCAGAGCAGAACCCTGAGAGGTGCCAGCGGTAGTCTCAGGGGCACTCTGGCTGGACGCGAGAAAGGCCTCCTGGGAGTCCTTGTTTCCGCCGCCACCACCAGCACCACCACCGCCAGCATCACCACCGCCAACACCACTACCACTAACACCACCAGGGAGATCGCCACCTTGGGCAAAGGCTTGAGCCTCAGCGAATTGATCGTCCTCGAACTTCTGAAGCTCCTTCATCTGATCGTCGTGAAGATCAGTCATCGTTTTACCCGCAGCGCTAAAGTATTATCAGCACGACTGAGCATTTGCTTCAGAGATAACCGGGATGACGGGGACTAAGGGCAATAACAGAGACAGGGATCAACGACGACAGAGACCAGAGGCAACAGAGGACATGAGTGACAGAGACCATGGATGACAGAGTCCATGGACGACAAGGATATGAACTACAAGGACGGGGACGACAGAGACCATGGGCGGCAGAGACCATAGACGACAGAGGCCATGGACGACATGGGTAGGAACGATAGATGCCATGGACAACAGAGGCCATGGATTATAAAGACCATGGATGATAAGGACGGGGACGACAAGGAGGGGGACGATAAGGGCGGGGAAAGGAACGACAAGGATGAAGATGATAGACAGGTGGGATGATAGAGAACAGAGCCAACAGAAGGCCACGCTGACAGAGGACAGCAACCACAGATGGGGACAACAAACAATAAAGACGATGAAGACAGAAAGGAATGATGGCACAAGCGACGAAAACATCAGCTATGAAGAAGATGTTGGAAGCGCTATTACAAGTAATTGGATGGCAAGAACGCTAAGCGAAAGGATAGGGAGAGGTTTGGATGGCAAGGACATTTGGCAGCAATGAGACCAAAAAGAACAAACGGAAATGTTGAGGCAATCACCAAAAGAAAAATAGATACTCACAGAACTTTTGCGACCTCTCGATCAATAGAGCTTTTGTCGGTGCGAGCCTGCCGAAGGGCGTCCTTCGCTGCGTCAAGCATTTTGTTCATGCAGGCCAATTGATGGGGTGTTGCCGTATTCTTGTTCTTGTCGATGACTTCTGTGTAAAGACGGACTGCCTCATTCGCATGCTCGACAAATTCGTGAGGGGATCCTGCCAGAAGCAGATGCATGCAGGCTTGGTGAACTGAGCTCAGACTGGGCTCCATGAGAAGTTTCGCAGCCATATCCTCTGCCTCCTCATGTTTGCCCTGGTCATAGACGCGCCAGGTATTCTTGACGCGAAACTCAAGAATGGCTACACTCACATATGGGGTCAGCAAAGATCTGAGCTTGTGGGCTTGGTGACGAACCGCTGAGGTTATCAAACTCGGGCGCAGCTGCAGAAGTCGCCATGGTGTCGTCGTCTTCCCTGGATGTCAACTCTGGGATGGTATCTTCAGAACAAGTCGAAACGACAACCAGGAATTCAGAGAAGAAGCTTGTCCGATTTCTCACTCCAGCTAGGGTCCACGGGTATCTTAACAGTTATCAGGGCGGACAAGTGTGTCCCTTCAGTCCTTCACTCATCTCATTTGTCTGCCTCAGGCAAAGCCCATAATTACCTGCCTTCTGTGATCCTTTCCACCAGTACAAGATTCACTGCCCTTTCATCAGGCTTTTGGTGAAAAAACTTTCTATCTTTGTGCAACATGAGTTCTCTGATCATGTCTTTGCCATGGAACCAGACTACCCGGTGCGTCAAACCGGGAACCAAGTGGGCCCGCGGGACAGCAGAGACTCCAGACCCACAATCTCACTCTATTCCGCCTGGTTCATAGCCTCCAGCCAATCGCGTGTTCTAGAACCCACCAACCTCCAAACCCACCGAACTCCTTGCGTTTGCATTTTTACAAACAGATACATCCCGTGGAAACAAGATCAAGGCAATTTGTGCGTTCGTACGAGTTCAAGCTGAGGCTTTGACAATCTTTGGATGGCGGAAGTCATCTCTAATCTTCCTCAGTGTTCAAAGGATGGGGCAGGCTCCAATCCAGATCTGCATAGGTAGCTTTTCTGTAGTGTGCGTAAGAGCAATGCGATTCTTTTCGCATTGCGCATTTCTTTGGTGGAGAACTTGTGCATTAGCTGCTGAATTCCGTCTTGTAGCTGAAGCCCATGTCAGAAAAGTCCCAAATCTGGCCCAAAAGATGCAGATGTCCTGTTCCACTTTACCGGCAAAAGCGTGTGGCAAGACAGCGGTCAGCTGCTTTGGTGGTGCCTGTTAGTTACCTTGAGTTCCAGGTCCAGATCAAAGACTGTCGTCACTCACCGCAGCATGGCAGGCTGCCAATGTGGTCCACGACCCAATCATCTAGGTAGAGCTAGCTGCCAGCGCAGGCTTCTGGCATGGTGCCTTCTCCTTCTCATCTATTCTCCCAGGGCCGCATGGTTTCTGCGTCTTCCATGGCTGCCTCTGCCTCTTTGTGAGTATCGGCCGCTCCCAAATTCTTTCTTCTCCCCCCTTCTGTCATCTCCTCCGCTGTTGCCCATATTACCTCTCCGACTGCCCCAGGTTTCTACCCTCCTGTCCAGGAACCAGTCACTCTCCCAACTCTGACTTCCATCGCAAATCTTCCACATCGGAACCACAACCATTCAAACGCCCCAACGTCTGGATTCAGCTTTCTTCCTCACTGCAACGTACCCGGAAACCATGTATGCTGTCTCCTGTCTTTGCAATCTTGCCTGCTAACCATCGCCAGAAATCTGAACTCTCGCCTTCGACACTCCTGCTCATCGCTCGGTCGTCAGCAAACGCTCCTCGTACACCCACGACCTATTCATCGACAATGAGTACTATCGACGACGCCAACGACTGCTCTAGCAGCAAGGCATTGGCCGACCATGATGGAGTCCGTCGGGGACTCCTGAGTCCCGCCACTGCGGCGTCGCTTGCCAACGAAAGTGTCCCCGACATCGCGAGCGACGTGATGACCCTCAGGGGCGGCATGGGTCCAAAGAGAAAGGCCAAGAAGAAGAAGGAGGAGAGCTCGTCTGATGAATCTGACCCTCCCGCCAACCGCCGCGTAAGTCATTACTCCTGTCAGGGTGCCGCATTTGCTAACAATTCCAGCCCCTTGCCTCGGGTGGTGCTGCTCAGCGCGCTCAGGTTGTCGGTGGTCGGCGTGTAGCCACACGATCGCAGACCCGCCTGGCTTCCACTCCTACTGCCTCATCCGCCGGCAATGCAGGTGCTTCTGGTTTCCAGGCGGCGCCTGGCAACGACCCGCCTAGCCAGCCATCTGCTGTCGGACAGCAAGGCCACATGCCTTCGAACCCCTTGGTGGTATCCTCGCCCCCGGCACCCCCTCCGCAGGCTCCCCAGAGCACCATGGGTCGTGCTGTGGCTTCCGGAGCTCATGAGCAGGTGCTTTCGAGCCCGCCTGTGCCCGGTGCCTCGACCTCCAGTGCCGCAATGGCCGCTCTCCCCAAGACCACTAGGAGACAGGTAGTTCCTGACTCTGATGCTTCGAGCCCCATCTTGCCGCCTGCATCCAGCCCACTCCCTGCCTCCCATACAGCCGCAGCTCCCACCTCGGCCCCTGCTCAGTCTCTTCTCTCGGGTGCTGCTCTCAGTCCGGGCGCTGTTCTCCCTGCCGCCGCCCCCACATCGGCCCCTGTTTCCCACCCGGCCGATGTTCTCAGTCCGGCCGCCGCTCCTCACCCCGTTGCTGCCTCTTTGAGGAAGGATACAAGCAGGGTCATTCCCGACTCAGATGATTCGGATCCGCTTTTCCCTCTCGAGGACTCCGAGCCCCAGGCCCAGTCCGGTAGCCCAGAGTCTCAGGAAATCATCCAGTCTTCCAGAAGAGGTGCCAGAAGAGTGCTTGGCTCAAGCCCCCCTTCCGACAACCCAGAGTCTCAGCCTAAGTCAAGCTCTGATTCCCCGGAGGCCATTCAGGCCTCTCGGCGGCCGGCTCGGAGAGTCCTCAGCCCTAGCCCTCCACCGGATGACCCGGACACCCATCCCGAGCCCAGCCCCGAGTCTCCCGCGAACCCACAGACCGCCAAGACAACCACCGGTGCCCCTGTGAAGAAGGTCGTTCGCATCCTATCAGACTCCGACTCCGCCGACGATGCAGAGTCCAAGGACAAAGCTGCTCAGGAGCCTTTCAAGACGCCAGCCAAGACTCCTTCCAAGTTGACCTCGCGCAAGTCCGACAAAGCTTCCGTGGACTCTGATGGCGTCAGCCTCAGCCCTTCTCCGCCTAGGAAGCGCAACAGACTCATGCCGGCCCTTTCTGCCCGCGACCGGTACCGTACCCTTACGCAGGCAGACATCGACAGCCTCTTGGATGGAACCCCTTTGCCTGCTCGCTCGCGCAAGTCGACTGCCAAGATTTGGAATGAATTTGATTCCCACAACAAGGCGAAGGTGGAGAAGGCCCTTGGTGGTCTCAGTCTCGACGCCACCATGCATTTCGTTACGGTCAAGCCCAAGACGTCCGGCCTATTCTACTCACTGGATACTTTGCTCACTCTTCCCATTGCTCGCAACTACGTTCCCAGTGTGAAGCCGTGGACGATGAAGATCCAAGGGCCCGGTTCGCTCACTAAGTCTCAATGGTCACTCGAGGCAAGAGATCCCTCATCCAATGATGTTCAGATCCTCACACGCCTTTACACGGACGACTACACCAACGCCGAGTCAACGATTCTATGTGGAGAGATGGTCAATATCTTCAATCGCTGGCCAGGACCAACGAATCTCATTGCCAAAAGGCCCGCGGGATACAACACCACTCCTACCACTGGAAAGATGCTGCTCCAGGCGTGCCGGATTCGACATTTTCCGACCAAGCCCATCATCTGTCACCTTCCAAGATTCCGGAATGCGGACTCGAGGCGCGGATGCCGAATGGTCGTGAACCCCCGGTTTGCGGAACCACCCACCTATGCCTTCCACATGTACCAGAAGGAAGTCACCCCGACTACAGTGCGCAACATGCCCGACATTCCAGATCTGCCTGGCCGGTATGAGTTTATCGAGTTCAGCAACCAGGGTACAGTCATGGTCCGTGTGGCTAAGGAGTCTCCAAGTCCCGGCCAACCGCCCGAGTTTGCTTCAATGATTCCATCAACGAACGATGATGATGTCCAGCTGAATGACAATCAGAGACAAGCTCTCAGAAAGGCTGAGCGTCTGTGCCGCTACTTCACAGCTTCTCTGGCTGCGCACGGTGGGCTGATGGACAGATCCTTTGCCAACCATCTTTGGCAGACTCTCCTCGAGAAGTTCGGCGGCTCAGCTCGGAACAACATGGATCAAGAAACACTTCTCTTCCAGAACAAGAAGCTTTTCACCATTGCCTATCAAGAGAACACCACTATTAGCATAGTCATTGCCAAGCATGTGGTCCCAACACTACAAGCCGAACAGCCTGATTTCCAGCCTGGCCAGTTTCCGTCAATCACCATCCGATCTTCCAATCGTGCCTGGGCTAAGCCATCTGAGCAAGCGATATCCTCAATCTGGGCGAGCGAAGGAGACCTCTTGCATGCATGGACGCGGGGTGCAGAGATCGCAGATGAGATCAATCAGGCCATCAGAGACGGTGACAGGCCGTCCAACAAGTGCACCTGCACTGCTGACATGGTCAATGTGGTGACGCACTCCTGTGCTCACTGTGGTCGTGATTGTGTCTGCTCAACGCTTGTCCAGAGCAAGTGGGACGGACTGCGAGTCTGCGCTCCTTGTGAAGCCCGGCGTAGAGACTGGAAGGGCACCGACAAGGTGACCTACGAGTTGGACCGCCAGGCGCGAAGAGCAGTTCGCAACGACATGATGAAGTCGGGGCTGAATGTCTCTGACAAAGTGATCGACGAGATGACAGCAGGCATCGTGTCGTATGTTCACAATGTCCTTCCCACTTCACAAGAGGTTGAAGCTGCCGGCATGGTTCCTGGACTCACCTTCCGGGACCAGTACACTGGTCAATTACATTCCATGGAGACGGACTCTGGGTCTGGAAACCGCACCTATCCTGAGAGGCCCAGCCTCGATGCCACCTTCCCTGCTTGGTGGACAGCCGCAGGCTACAGAATACATGTTGCTGGGAATGTCCGCGTCACAACTTTGGCAGCAAACTATGTGAAGCATACGCAGATTCCTGCATTCCTTCACACACTGTGCTGGTTCGTGCGCAAGATGGACTCAATTTTGGCGAAGTATCAGGGTGACGATGTCCATGGGGCCGAGGCCATGAAGGAAATCAACAACCACCACGTGGACATGATTCGAAAGTGTCACCACCTGAGAAACATCCGCCTCATTTTTGGTTGGACCATCAAGGGTCGAATTAGTGCGCGCGCGGCCAACGCTGACAAGTTTCAGCACGACCTTGAGACAATGATTTCCGGTCGAACTCGCGAAGACATGCCCGCGGGTCCTTGGACACGTAGCAACAAGGAGTACATCGCATCTCTGGACTCGGATCTGCGAATGGATTGGCCGGAGCCGGAAATCGCCCGCGTTCACAGATTGGTCCACGAAATCCTGGACTACTTCGGTGTCCGCCACGATTTCCGTCAGGGCTCGGATGGCTGTTACTTCTTCGGCCACCCTGCCTGCATCCCGCCCAATTGGAGTCTGGAGAAAGCAATTGCCCTCATGGCAGAGAGGTTGATGCGGATGATTGTATGGTGCAACCGCTTTTGGACCACCTACGATCACCCCGCGGACATCTACTTGGAAGCCATGTTCCAGGCAGCGATCAACAGGTGCGTTTTGACTCGGAATGACCCCAACTTCGAGGTCAAGAAGTCCCTCAAGACCAAGTACGCCTCGTCTATTCTTGCATTGCCCATCGGAATTGCATTTCACGACGCTCTCCGAATGGCCGTGGCGCATGCGGAGCACGGCAAGGGTATGCGAACCGGCTGGCCTGTGGGAGCCACCACTTTGCAGGAGCGTCTTGACAACGACGACGCGAACAACATTCGGATCGAGGCTTGCACTGAGAATTACCTCAAGTCGGATTTCGACCCTTCGACCTATCCAAAGTTGAAGGAGATCGTGCTCAACATCGACCTCCCGAAAGACGTTTTCGACCGTCAACTTGTCCCCAAGCCCGAGAAGTACCAAGAGGATTGGATCGACCTCGATTGGGACCAGGACTACTATGGCATGAATGCTAATGTAGCAGAGGATGTCTTCGATGAAGAACAGATCGAGGATGAAGATGAATCTGGCCAAGATGAGCCTGGCCAGGAAGCTCCTGCACCCGAGGTAAGTTTTTTCATTCTTCGTTGACCTTGTTGCCTCAGCCGCTGACACAGTATTGCTTGCGCAGGGCAAGGGCAAGGGAAAGATGGTCGCGAGATCTCCTAGTGCCGAGGCCGACGTCATGGAAGTTGATGATTCGGCTGTCTCGGCCTTGCGGGTTCAATATGACGAGCTTCTCGAAGCCGCTGAGAATCATCCGAGCAAGCCTCTGAACTCCGCTGACTTCCGCCAGCTCACTGAGCAATTGCACAGTGCCATGACCCGTGGTGATAGTGAAGCATTCCAAAGTGGTCTTGGTATGGCCTACGATGAGTTGAAGTAACAAGGTTGACTGGAGATGTGGACATTGGGTGGTTGTAGTTGAGGCATGGTTCTGGTCTTTGCAATCGCTTGGCTGTGTCGCGAAGACCCTTAAGCTGTGTGTATTGAAATTGGCATTGTACGGAGGGTTTTGGGGGGGTTTAGCAGCTCACGTCGTCTGTGAGGGATGCACAGAGCGCCATTCAACTTGGCGCCTAGGCAGGGCTCAAAGTGTGGTTCAACCCACAACATGCGCGATAGATTGATGAATTGACAACGGAAAAGTTTTGCTTTTTGCTTTCGTATCTTCCTCAAGTGTCTCCTCAGATGATTCGCGATTCAACTCCATGACTTTTCGAAAACTCAGGTCCGAAATCATTCGTCCTTTGCCGATGCGTCGCGGCCAATGCCACCGGAGCCCCCACTTTTGTGCCGCTTAATTCCGGGCCTGGCTCGGCGCTCCACGGCATAGGTCTGAGGTTGAAGGACAAACACAGTCTCATTCTCGTGTCTGAAACCAGAGGCACAGCAGCTGGACAATTAATGGACACTGGTTGGAATTTTTCGCCTGCGACGGCTCAGGAAGTCCGGGTTTCATTGACCCAGCTAAGCCGGATGTGGAGATCGATGGAAGTGCCTTTCATGTGTCTCAGGCAACCACCGCCGAATCGTCACGATTACTCTTACTGAAGAGACTGTGGTTTCAGATGCTTTTATTTTGTGATGTGATGTCAATCTATTGTGTCTATTATGTAGTAAACATTGCTTCTTCTGTCCCAGAAGTCCTGGCCCATACGCTTAGATGCAAGATGGAAAACAGCCACAGAACCCGCCCAATGCTCTTCCCGTAATCTCCCCAGGTCTTCCTTGCAAGTGGTATAAAAGAATCAAGAAAAGTATGATGAGAATGGAAATATGATAGCGGATAAAGCAGTTACAACAGAGTGGGTTTGATCACTCAGCCTTCTTTGAAGTCTTGGTACGGAGCTTCATGAGAAGGTAGACCAGAGCGTAAGAGCTGATGGCAAAGATTACAACAATCGCTGCATCGCGCCAACCGTAGTAGTACTCCTTCAGGTTGACTGTCTGCAGGTAGTCGCTGCCGTCGCGGTACTGGCAGACCTTGCATCCAGAAGTAGCGTCAGGGTTGATGAGGTTACTGGCAGAGCCCATACCCTGCATGTAATCGGCGAGGTAGGTTGCACAGGTTGTTCCATTGGGAGGGTCGAACAAAGCGAATTCCCTCTCTTTGCAAGTGACATCCGTTCCCCAGATATCGAACACGAGCATGCTGCCCATGAGATAGTTGAAAGGGTTGCTGTAATGCGATTAGCTACTGAACTTTGGTGAAAATACCGGAGACAGATGCCGGAGCGCCGGGCAACACCGTGAAATGGCGGTGTCTTGAAAAAGACATGGGACAGATGAACTTACAGCCAATACATCCAGTACTTCCAGAAGCTTTGAAGCTGGTCGTACGGAACAAGGACGCCACAGAACGAGACGAGAACTCCGATGAGGAGGGGGTTGACCAGAGAGGCGAAAACTGCGTTAGGGGCGTACGCAGCAATGAATTGACCGATTCCCGTGTAGACGAACTCGTACATCAACATCACGAAGAATGTGGATCCGGCACGAGAAGATTCGGTCGGGAAGCCGACGGTGTAGTACCAGCAGACGTAGTAGAGAACCGCGCAGATGATCAAGTAAGGAATTTCCGAGACAATCAGGCCGGTGACGAAGGCAATCCAGGAGTACATCTTCGACTTCTTCTCTCGGGTCTCAAAGATGTCGCGACGGTCGATGAAAAGAGGCTGCACCTGAGCGAGAACACCGGGGGCAACGAAGATGAAGTTGAAGATCGTAAACAATCGCATCTGGATGTCTCCGACAGAGTCTCCGATTTTCCAGAAGGAGAATCCGTTGAAGAGGGCGGAGAAGATGTGCAGCGCAAACTTGTTGTTCACGTAGTCGATGTTTCGATACAGAGAGACATTCATGCGGTGGGTGACAATCTTGATCTGGTCCCAAAGAGGCAGGGCGAAGTCGTGGCCGTCGTCAACCGTTCCGGGGGGCTTTGAGGCAGCGTCTTGAATCATGTGATCGAGCTCTTTGGTGACAGCGTCATACTCAGGTGAAGCCAGCCAGACTTCGTTCCAGTCTTTGCCCTTGGAAAGATGCCCTGAGACGACGTCGATCATGTGTTCCGCAGGATTGGCTTCCTCGGGGCAAGGGGCGCCGTATCGTCCGAAGTAAGAACGGATAGTTTTAGCATTGCGACCAATGTCACCGAAGTAAACCGTCTTTCCTCCCTTGGCAAGCAGAAGGAGTGTATCAAACTGAGAGAAGAGCTGGGCGGAAGGCTGGTGGATCGTGACGAGAACAGCCTGGCCAGCGTCGGCAAGTTTGCGGAGGAAGCGAACAGTGTTATAAGCCGATTGACCGTCGAGTCCGGAAGTTGGTTCGTCCAGGAAAATCAGGATACTAGGCTTCGATACAAGTTCCACACCGATGGTGACACGCTTGCGTTGCTCAACAGAAAGGCCATTGCCAACCTTGCCGATCAAAGTGTCTGCAAGGTCGTGAAGTTCGAGGAGATCGATGATGGTATCGACGTAGGCAAGCTTTTCTTCGCGGGGGGTATCGCGAGACTGTCTGAGAAGGGCGGAGAATTCGAGAGCCTCGCGGACTGTAGCATACGGTTCATGGACGTCGAGTTGTTCGCAGTATCCAGCAGAGCGCTGGAAGGAGACGGGAAGAGGACGACCATCAACCATGATAGAACCATGAATGGTACCTTCTGTCTTGCGTTGGGCGAGAACATCAAGAAGAGTCGTTTTTCCGGCACCGGATGAACCCATCAGGGCGCCTAGCATGCCCTGTTTGTCGACATTAGCAAAGTCCACCACTGTTTCTTGCAGTCAACTCACCGGTCGTACATAGCCCTGGACGTTGTCCAAGAGCTTGCGATCTCCAGAAGGTGTCTTGACAGTGTAGGTGAGATTCTTCCAGGTGAAGATGGAAGTGTTGCGAACAAGGTTTTGATCGGTCTCATCTCCGCTAGTGTTGCCGTTTCCATCGCGCTTCTCACTGTCGCTCTTGTTTCCAACGGGCTCCTCTGAAGATTGGGCCTCCTCGTCTTTCTTGAGGGCTCCGGTGACCTTTGAATTCTCGCGAGGGATCAAGAGGGACGCGCCACCCTCGGCGGCCGAGCGCCAGCGGGAAGTGAAGATGACTGTGAGGGCAATAAAGAGAACCCACCAGGCCCAGACAATACCGAAATTGCGCCAGACGTGGCTGTGGCCGTACGAAAGAGCCGACAGGTATTGCTCTCCGGTCAAGCTGGTCTGGCCCTGTGTAGCGCCAGGCACTCCGGCACAGGACTGGTGGGCGGGGTCGGTATAGCCGGGGCCATTGGGGACCAGGTTATTGCCGATGCAAGGGATCAGTTGCCCGTAAAACTCGGTAGACATGAGAGAGTCGAAGGCGTAGGCGAGAGGGTTGATCCTGCAAGCAAACGTCAGCAAAAATGTCAAGTCTCGTAATTACCATCTTCAACGACGCAAGAGGGGGTGCAAGTGGGGCGGCCGGACCGGACGCTCGAGCCATCCGGCGCACCGACCCCGGCGGTTGATCCAACCGTTTTGGCACATATAAAGAAGCTCGCTCACCAGAATAACCACAGGAGCCACGGATGCATTTGGCCGTATTGAATCATGTAACCGCAGTACATAATCGTCGCGGAAACGATGAAGCCGGATGCCTTCGAAGCGCCGTCGAATGTCGAGAAACTGGCACCGATGGAACGGAACATTGCGGTCATACACATAGTGGTTGCGAAAACGACAACCCAGAATGTGAAGAAAGCAGAAGCGCTCAGTTTGAGCCCGACCATGAAGTATAAAACCACGGAGAAGACCGAGACTTGGAAAATGAGGACCGGGATATCGGCGGCGACCTGGGCGATACAGAAGGCAGCGGGGTGGTAGTAGGCGAAAGACTTATGCTTAATAAGCACAGGACGACCGGTAAAAGAGTTGGTAACTTCGGACATAGACAGCAGACTGTTGAACAAGAGGGCGAAGAAGAGAGCACCACCCTTGGAGAACAGACCACCAGAATTGTTGGGAGCGTTGTAGAAGAGAGAACCGGCAATAAGAGCTTGGACCAAGGTAGACACCTGAGTAATGATGAAGGTAGCCTTGTCACCCCAGATGATCTGGTACTGACGCTGGATACACGCTCCAACCTGGGTCATGAAACTTGTCGTGAGGGCACTGTTGGCGGGAAGCTGCTTGTGCTTCTCGTTCGCAACGCCTTGCTCGAACAACTTGGTCTTCTCCTTGGCTGCTTCTGTTGTAGGGAAATTGTATTCGGCGATCATGCGGGGGTAGATGTCCGACTTTTCGTACTCTGCGCGGAGGGCGGTGGCGGTGCGGGGGAAGGTCTTCTCGAAGCCGGGACGGATAGCTCTTTCCGTGGGAACGGTGACACCGGTGAGGAAATCAGCGACGTTTGCGCCGTCGGAGCAGATGAAACCGAGCTTCTCCATGAAGGGGCGGGCCTCCTTCATGGGTCCGTAGTACATCTCCTTGCCGTTGTCGAGGACGAGGACCTTGTCGAAGAGGTTGTAGATACCGTTACCGGCTTGGTAGAGGGTAACGATAGAGGCAAGACCAAGGACGTCGGTCATGGCACGGACTGCCTTGGTGTA
The DNA here is from genome assembly GCA_025328625.1 of Colletotrichum sp. SAR11_240. Lineage (NCBI taxonomy): Eukaryota > Fungi > Ascomycota > Sordariomycetes > Glomerellales > Glomerellaceae > Colletotrichum > Colletotrichum sp. SAR11_240. The sequence goes on from JAKMXA010000280.1 coordinate 25,489, forward strand.
TTCCAGGGCACTGTAATGATGTTAGTTCAACTCCTCTCAAGCATCAGATGAAGGAGTAACTTACGTGCTGGCGTCCAGTCCTCTGGTACTGTTATCCCAGCAAAACACTGAACCTCTCGTCGCCATAGTCTCGATGATGGAAACACGTTTTCTCTCACCACCAGAAACACCACGAACAAACTCGTTGCCGACCTTGGTGTCGAAAGTGTGCTGGATGCCCATCGACTCCAACAAGAAATCTCTGTTCTCCGCTCTCAACTCTTCGTTGGATGATACACCATCAGGGAGGCGGAAGGGAATCTTGAGGCGGGTCGCAAAGTCCATCGTCTGGCCGACAGTGAGGGTGGGAAAGAACAGCTCCTCCTCGGTGTTCATGACGATTTGGCCACGATACCTCTCCGCCTCCTTGTGAGACATTGAACCGTAGTGGACATCGCCGGTTACTGAAGAGTATCCGCGGCGGTGGTTGGCGAGAATGTTGAGTAGTGTCGTGCATCCGGATCCAGGTCTTCCGAGAACCAACAGCATCTCACCGGGCTTGACGCAGCCGTGGGAGTTGTCGAGAATCGTCTTCAGGGGCGGCTTATGGCGGGACTCCTTGACGAGCTTAGGAATGTTGAACTGTGATAGAACGTTTTCGTGAATCGACGCGTCGGCGCTGACGGCCTGCACCGTGAGGTTCTGCCATGTTACGCCGAGCTCTCTCGCAGGGAAACCAGAACGTTCATCTCTCTGCCTCACGGCCTCGACCTTGTGCTTCAGATGCCAGGTGGTGTCGTCGTCTGGGAGTTGGGCGAGCTCGAGCGACTGCTCGTAGTTGGAACCGTTGTTGAGCGTGCCGTCGGACTCCATGTTGCCTTCGCGGGAGTACGATGAGCCGACTTCTTGTTTCTCGGACGTGAAGTTCATCGTACACACTATCTCGAAGGACTTGAGTCGAGAGCACGCTTGATAGCAAAGAAGCAAGTCAGAAGCATGGGAACATCCTTGGGTGTGTGGGAGGTCTTCTATTTGTTATCTCTAGTCATTTTCGTCATTTGCTGTTACCCCTAAAGTCCGGCCGGCCCGCCGATGGATGGACTTCGGCCACATGGGCAGAGATTACGACCCGATCAGAAGCTACCAGAGATCTCTGTGCAACAAGCAAGCACCCCTAGCATGATGGAATAACGGGTCCAAATCGGGGCAAGCGGAGTGAATGTGATAAAGGAGGGCACGCCATGGCAACAAGGTGACCCGTCATCCCGTGTCTTCGATGACAAAATTTCGTCCGAAAGCTTACTCTCCAGGCGCCCCCAAGCGTGCTGTACGACGCCATTGTTGTCCGAAGGTGAAAAAATGTTTCGGGACCGTGGCCCAGGGCCCTGGGTCCGCTGAATAATTGTTTTTCCCTTCATCCCACTTGCTTCAAGAGACCAAACATGGCAATCTGGTTGGATGAACCCTGCATGCGACGGCGTGGCAGCTGGGCGCTCGGGGTTGGTTCCCTGCCCGAGGCGACGGGATGCCGTGGGCCAGACCCAGGCAGATCCCTTGAAAAGACCCGAGAGCCGCAGTGAGGCTCACCAGTCAGACTCGGTCTACCGTCCCAAAGCAGCGAGGACGCCGCTTACTCAGCGGCGAGTTGGACATTTTTGGGACGGTTCGTAGGGCTTGGTGTTGTTTCGGGGGGAGGTTGTTGGTGCCGAACGAGTCGGGGCGGCGTGTCTCGGAGCGCCGGGCACGGGCGCAGAGTTTGGAGATGACGGTGGAGCACGCCTGAAGTTTTGCGTTAAGGTTTCCCCGTGAGGACCAATAAAAGCACGGGGCGCGGAGGATCACGCTCCACTTTTGACGTTGGCCGCTTAGTCACGGACAGTCAGATGCCGCTGAGTCAGCGGGCCGTTTCCATACATCTACCGAAGGGGGGAATGACTGCCGTAAACAGGCGTGTTCTTGACTACTCGTGGTGCGAGCAGAGAGAAAGAAAGGCGGACGACTGGCAAACCGGCTTCCCTACCGAAAGCGAGGCACGTGAGACGGATTACCTCTCTGGAGCTATCCGGTCCCTGGCGACACCAAAGCAGCGTGCCGCGGAGTGCGGCTGCTAACACCAATCAGAAGCCGCAGTGAGGGTCAACATGAGGAAGAGAGCGTGTGATTCCTGTCACAGGAGAAAGGTATGCTTCCGGCCCGTCTATCGTGGACTCAAATTTGTTTACCTGTCTCAGACAACATGCTAATCTGTTTTCATTCTTTCAAGATTCAATGTGACGGGGCCGTGCCGCAATGCAACTGGTGCAAGCACCATGGAATGGCATGCACTTTCAACCGCGCCACCAAGGTGAAGAAGCGAGTGGCCACAGCTAGGTGAGTTATCCCTGCGGGACTGGCCCCCACCCAACCCCTATCTCTCTTCTTTGTCAATGAATCATCGAACGGAGCATCAAAGATTTACGACGTCCGCAGGGCTGGATCTGAAAAGGACCTAGTCGAACGCCTCAACCGTATCGAACAAGCTCTCGAGGCGGCTCGGCGGAACCAAGGCGCCCAGGATGCTGGGGATGAGGGGCGGGACCCATCCATGTCCCCATCGTCATCATCGGCGCCAATGTCAACCGTCGGGCCGGACCCCCCGGCCGCCGACGGGACCCCGGAGGCATCCCAAGTCCGAGCCTATGACTCATCTATACGGGCATCCGGCGCTACGGTGGGTAAGATGCACTTTGCCGGTTACTACATGGGCGATATCAGCTCTTACAATGGCATCCCGTTCTTCTCCGCCGACGGGCAAGACTGGATTCGCTCCCGGACGGGCGAAGATGCCTCCATCAACACTCTGTTCGCTCTTGGCCCACTGTGGCAGACCCAGCACCCGGTTCCCATCCTTCTGGGGTTCCCGCAGACCAACACTGGTGGTGAACTTCCTAATCGGGTAACTGTCGAAGAGTACCTGGCGCTTTTCCGTGCTTCTCACTTTGGGCTATCGTTCCCCCTTATCGACCATTTCTTGTTCATAGAAACAATCGAACTGGCTTACAGCTCGACTGACGGTTCGCCGAGTCTCGAAGTCGTGACGGCAAAAGCATGTGTCTTTTCGTTTTTTGCCGTCGTCTCTCTTTTCCAAGATGAGTGGAAGTCGGTGCCCGAGATCGATGGCGAGGCGTGCGCGGGAGCAGCTCAAAGCCTGCTGGCAATGATCCTCCAGGACACCAATATCACGGCTCTCGAGACCGTCTTCATGCTGGTAAGACTTTGGATGTGAGGCAATTGCCGAAAGGTTGCTGACATTTGACTTCCGTAGAGTTTGTATCATCTCTTCTGCGGCCACCTCCAACAAGGGGCCATGTTTCATTCGGCCACATGTCGAGTCCTGTTCATGCTTGGCGGGCATCTTGAGCCCGGGACGAGCCGCACCCCCCATCAGTCGCCAAAGGCTGGGGACGACCATGCTTGGCGAGTGAGGAATCAGCTTCGGCGGCTTTTCTGGCTGTCGTACAAGCTTGACAAGGAGATTTCCCTGCGAACGGGTCAACCGCCGAGCATCGACGACGAGCACTGCGATCTGACTCTTCCGCAAATGGATTGGTGGACGCGAGCTTCTGACGACACGGGTGGTTCGCCATCATTTCTCGACGAGGCGACAATCACGTCGACACTGCAACCGGACTCGCTGCAGTTGACCATCATCAAATCGAAGATCAGTCGAATGCTGTATTCTGTTGCGGCGCTGAAGAAGAGCGACGCGGAAATGCTGAGAGATATTCGCGAGTTGGATGATGAGCTGGAGGGATGGAGAATGTCAGTACCACAGTCGTATAGGCCGACTTTGACGTTCCCTCGAGGGACGATGACCATCAGGAAAGGCCGGTTGGGCATGGAAGAGATCATCCTCCACTTCGAGTACCACTACTTGATGGCCATGATCCACCGAGCCAGCGGCAGGTGTCGATGCTGGGCAAGTGGTGAAGGCGGTGGACTGGAGGGAGTCAGCTCGAGTCTTGCGCTATCTGTGCAAGCGAGTCGATCAACGCTATATTTCCTGCGAGCCGCTATTCACGGTGTTGAGCAGGTTGCGTTCTGGTAAGTTGCCGAAAGGTGCACCGTTAGGATGCAGCGAATCATTGGCTGACATGACCAGGATGGTGGTTTTCTACCCCATGTCGGCTATCCTAACGATCTTCTGCAATCTACTCCTCGACCCTCTAAACGCAAAGGCCGAAGAGGACATGGAGCTTTTGCAATCAGTGCCAAAGCTGATTGAAGGCATGCGAAACCGCCGCTTGACGGCATACGAGGTGGCTCATGTCAAGATGATTGACGAGTTTGTCCTGGAGTTGACCCGGCTTGGCACTTCTGCTATCGCTAAGGCCAAGCGCGAGCAACTGGCGAATTGATGTTCTTTGGAAAGGATCACTGTGTTTTATCAAGCAGGGCGTTCGGGTCCGGGGATCGTTCGACTGGTCAAGACTTGTATGAGTGATTTGACGGAATGACTGGACACTAGTGGCTGGCGTTGATATAGAAAGGCAACGGAAAGCAAAATAATGGTATATGGTATTCCTCTAGAACAGTTCCATCTCCTGAAAAGATGAGATCAGTGTCGAATGTCAGATGAAGGAGAACTTTAGATGTGGCCTGGGCTTGAGAGAAGACTACGTGGTGGTTGCCAGCGCACGTGGGAAGCAGGTTTAACCGAGACTGCTGGACCGTGCATTATTTTCATTTTTTGGAGGAAGGCACGATGGAAAGCGGAGAACAGACCAATGGCACCGGAGGAATTCCGCTCCTCCAATGACCAGCGAGATGCCCGTTTTCCGTTTCCCTTCCTCTCTCCAACATTCACGGTGACTCTCGACACCTTGCCACGGAAAAGAGTCCCGCACTCGTCTTCTCGCCCGACTCTGGCCTACGCTTTTTCAGTCGGTGGTGCATTTTCACGGTTGATTCCCGTCGCACAGATCCATCTCCACTGCGGGTGAAGCCGATTCCAAGTCCCTAAAGACCACAATCGGGGACGGCGCCACCAGCACCACATTGCGGCCCCGATCATCAAGATGCATCAGGCCAGACGTGAGAGCTACGGCCATCACTCCACCTCGGCCGCTCCCTCCGAGATCAGTGGCAAGGCCGCTCATTTCGACCACATCTCATCTGTTCATCAACAACGTATATTCGAACGATTGGCTGGACCACGCGCCACCTGCCACATCGTGAATGGCAATGTCAATGGCTCGTCGTCGACCCTTGCATGTCAGCAGTCGCTAAGCGGCTAGGTCGCAGCAGCAGGGTCCGTCATCTCCACATTCGCGCATCGAGCCAACGAGCTTCCAGTCGAATGATCACCAGAGTCGAGGCTGAATGGCCGGTTAATCTATCGATGCATCCTCTAGCTCGACATATTCTGGGGTCCCCAGAGGTCCCGCCACACCCAGAACGCTTGGGACGGCAGCCATTCTTGGAATCGGCATGTCTCCGGCGGTGCATTCACTCCTCGGCCCCTTCTCCAAATCGTCCTGCCCTCACGGCAACCCCTCCATCACGCCTTCCCCTCACGCACTGGGGTAGTTGGGGAACCCTGCACACCCAGTCCGTCCCCGGGAGGGTGGCTCGTTGAAATACCAATGCCTCCTGCCGGCCGCAGCGGCCACTCGTCCTGCCGTCTCTCGAAAAGCACCACCACATGCGAGTCGAACTCGGGCAGGGTCGTCAAGTCCTTGTGCTGCGAAGGCCGAACATCTTTCCAACATTCGCAGCTTTTGACAGTGTTCCATCAGCATGCTCGTCAACCAGCCAGTTCGTCCCCGGCCGATCAAGACTCGGTCTAGAGCAGGTTCGTATGAGCCTTCTCGTAAGACAAAGTGTTGAAATCGTCTGACATGTGTTTTCCTGCCTTCAGGATGCAAATACTGGTAAGTGACCCCCAGCCTTTCCCGCTTGTGAGAGTCTTTGCTAACGACTGACAGCCGAGACAAGGTTCGTCACCGTGATAGCCTCCTTCTTGACCATCTCGCCAACACTTATCTTAGAGAAAGAAATGCTCCGAAGAACACCCCCAGTGTCTGCGATGCGTGCAAGCTGGTGTCGCTTGTGTGTATGAGCCCATCAAGAAGAGGAAAAGGAGGACGTCTATAAAATCAGCAATGTTCTCAGAGTCTAACGCCTCCGACGACTCGAGTAGTCCGACGGCTACCACTGACCTTCAAACGAGCCCCGACACGAGCGTCCTCACACCGCCTGACGTCGCACAATCCAATGCCAGTGTGCTTTCAATGTCGCCGATATCTACGGATAACTGTTTTTCTGCATCCATAGACTCGATCCTTCCTTTATGCGAGGACCTGGACGGCTCGTATGAGTACGAAATGGGTTACGAGGATTCCGGAACTCTTGGAGAAGGCTTCACGACAATCACGGAAATTGGATCATGCCAGAAGATGACCGATACCGACTTCCAACTCCCGCTAGCCAACATGGATGGCAGTGTCCACTCAACTGACGAATCCTTCTTCTCAGCAAGCCTAGACATGTCGTGGAACGAGCCCTCGTGGTCGACAGCGTCCTCTCCGCTTTTGAGCATGCTGCCCCCTTCCTTTCCTAGTGCTCCTGACTGCCCTGAAGACACAGGTTTGCTAGATCACTACTCTAAGGTTATGTTGCCGATGATGGGCTTCAGAGAAGGGGTTAGCAATCCTTACGAGCAGCACATCATTCCTCTTTCGCATAGGAGCTCTGCCGTCCGAAGCGCCATTTACGCCCTGGCCAGCGCGCATCGAGAATACGCTGGCCTAGAAAACACCGAAGGATCGGCTTGTTTCCACGAGCGAGCTGTTGCAGGCTTGTCGGCAATTATTGAAGAAGGCGATGGCTTCGAGGAGGCGCTCGCGACAATTGTATTGCTTTTGCAGTACGACTTGGTAGGCCGTCAAACCTTTGAGACGTGAACTGTCACTGACTGTCCGCAGCTTATGCAACGAAGTCTGTCAATCATCACAAACAATCACCTTCAAGGGGCATGGCACATCATTAGTGCCATGCCGTCGCCGAAGAGTGCCAGTGTTGAGTTCTTCGAACAGGTCCGTCTCACGAATCACTAGGCTTTCCAGTACTGATATGTCGCAGGTTTTCCGATATTTCGACGTACTCAACGCTCTCACCAATGGCTCGACCCCAGTGTTTGCCGCACCTAAAGCCAATCGAGCATATTCACCAGGGAGCTCCCCACCCCCCTTTACCTTTAGCGGAGTCGACCCTGTGTTGGGTATGGCCGAAGACCTCTGGCCAACGCTGCATCGCTTGGGGGAATTGACTACTATGAAGCGGGAACTTCAGAGTGCCATGGCCACAGGCCAGGCATCGAAGTTTGCTGTCCTTCGGACCGAGTATCAGACCACTTACAAGGCCATTGAATACGCTCTGGAGTCATGGAAGCCTACTCTACCTCCAGGCTTTAATCTTGTCAACCGGGTTGTTGATGGGCCTGCAGATGCATCCGAGACAGAACTCGCCAACGTTAGATGGACCACCAGCACAGCGCTTGCATACAGGCAGAGCGCGCTGGTCTACCTGTACAGCACCATCTCCGAATACCCATCATCGCATGATCTAGTGCAGAAGCACGCACAAGCGGCCCTGTGGCATTGCGCGGCATCTGTTTCTCACGGTGGAGCCGGGCTCACCATGCTGTGGCCACTTTTCTTCTCTGCATGCCATGCGGTCTGCAGTCGGGACCGCGGCTTAGTGCGCCAAGCCTTCACAGCGTTTGGTACTAAGAGGGGGACAGTCAACACAGAGAAGCCATGGGCTGTTGTCCAGGAAGTGTGGCGAAAGGTGGACATGCGGGCCTATGGCAAGGAGCAGGTGGGCACTGAGGCCTGCCCAGGCTTGTGGAAGCAAGTCGCTGCGGACATGAAAATCGGCATCGTCTTTGGCTGAGGAATAACCAAACACGCGGCGACGAAGAGCTGCGCTCTCTGGGTCACGGTGTGCTATTGTCACGACACAAGGGCGGCTACCCAAGGCTTTCTCGGCCGACGGGAAGAGGGAGGCACAGCAAACATCGGACTGCTGAACATCAGGAAAATACGGCGCATCGATACCCAAAATACCACAATCGTTTTTGTTCCCACAAGATGAACTGCAGCACCAGATCTACTGATTGACAAGTTGAAAAACCGTTCTTTGGTCGTACCTCAGCGGAGCAAACGAACCACCCTGTCAAGCTAATGCAGCTCATGATTGCATCCACTCCAACTACAGGACCCGCCACTCCTTCAGGTGAGTCGACGTGGCTCGACCAATGCCAACGCCACTGGCCTGATTGTCCGCCAACCAAAGTTGGGGAACACGGAGCCGCGTCTGATGACTGGGGTCGGTTTCCCCACAGGCCAGGGAGCGCAATTCAGGCTGATTGCCCTCCGCAGATCCAGAGACGGGAGGCATGTCAAATACTCGCATTCTGCGCAGACGCAGAGCTGAGGGCTAGAGGACTTGGGCCCCTGGCAGTCTCAAATTTCTAGACGCCAGTCAAACGGGCCAGAGAACCTCATCTGCAGGCGGCTACGGATCTGGTTAAGCAATTTCTTCGTCCCATGTTTGCGCACACCCTTAGCTGTTCATCGCCATGCGTACCAACCACACGATGCAACGCAATATGCGATCCCAATACCGGAATGCCATTCAGCCTGACGGTTTCTTGTCTCTGGAACCAAGATGCAACAGACTTTGGGTCTCGGTTCAAGAAGAGGGGGTATGAGGAGCGGTCAGTTACCTCTGCTCTGCACCCTTCTTCGCGTCCTGGTACGATTGTGGCTTAACGTAACTCATGTAAATATGGCTGAGGCATGAACAGAGTCCGAGATGAGCTCATGCCACTTGTGTTGTCTGGTCACGGGACGTGAGAGCAGCTGGATCAACAGTCAATCCAACCCGATGGGCTCGCCTGTTCCGCGTCCTGGGAGAAGCAACTGATCCTCCGTCGTCACACATCAGCGTGCATCCTGTCGCTCCTCGCCATAATTGGACATGTCGGTGACGCATACAAGGCCGAGCAGACCTTCTTTAACCTCTGACATTTCGAGGCTCGAAAACGGGCCGCAGCGATGGTCATGTGACAGATGCAGAGACGGCACAGCTGGGACAACTGGCGAGTAAGCTCGTCCGGTTTGCCTGAGCGACCACAACACGCCTGCATGTGTCACTGCAGGCATGCAGAGCTCGCTGTCGCTCCAGTCCGCAATTAGCAGATGCCGAACTCCAAGGTCTCCGAGCCAGGGTCTTCTCCAAATTCCTTGAGATGGTGGTCTTACACAGCGCCATGTTCTTTTGGGTGTGTGTGGAAGCTGCGCGGCAGGCAAACGGGCGCTGCACTCGTCTGGCACGTGGCTCGGTTCGGCCGCGAAAGGATGGCTGCTCATCAACCCACCTGGATCTGCCCAACGGCTTTGCGCCCGCAGCACACAAGACGGAAGGATGAGGTGTGAGAGATGTGTGGCGCTTTAGTATAGAGGGCAGCGGGCGGGCTTCGGCGGCGGTGGTTCGGTCCGGCGAGAAGGCTGCCCTCTCGTTGGCTCGTCTTGTGGCTCGGCTGGGCTTACCCTGTTGTCGTTGATTGGTCCTTAGGACAAGTTGAGAGATGAGGCATGTGGATGCTAGAAGGATTCAATGATTTAGATCCTGGGGAAGTTGCAACATCCTTCGACCCCGCGTGACGGGTTGCGGGTGTAGGTGGGTGTTAATTTCGAGACACACTGTTGAGACTACCTAGTACCTGCTTCTGAGGACCCTTGAGGTTACTTTCTGTCTATTTAAGAGGTTGCTGATGTCGTTGGAATGATTGGGGGCCAAGAAGTGGGATGCAATTCAGAGACCGCCTAATTTTCCAGTGTTCGGGCGGCAACAATTTGTGTACTTGGTGACTTTCGTGAGGATGATGGTAGATAACGATAGACGGCGATGATAGTAACGATGACAGTAACTATAATGACGACAACTATAATGATGATAGCGAGCACATTGGAAAAGTAATTGCTCTAGCACAAGGGGAGAAAAGGGGGGTCTAGCAATTTAAAGTCGTTCATTTCTGGAGGCTTATCTAAGACAAAATAAATATCTAAATGTATATTTGCGAAGACGATTGCCTGTGTTCGTCCGCCCATGCCATGCTGCCAAGACCTGACTCAAGCGCAGGGCTTAGTACGGAACACACTCGCAGTAGTTACCCGGCAGACTTTTGATGTCAACGTTAGCTTGGGCTGACGCATATTGAGGCTATCACGTATCCGTAGAATTAACTCACTGGCACAGGTTGTCTGCGAAGCCGCCGCAGTTCTGGGGGCAGTCCGCCGTGCTTTGGCAGGTGACAGCGTAGGCCCCTTGAGAGAAGACGGCCAGGGCGGTCATGGCGATGGAGATGACGTTGACGCGCATGTTGGGCGGAAGTTTCTTTGGAGATGAGATGGCGGAAAGGGGGGTGGGTGCTGGTGCTGTTCTTGTACTAGCTTTGGTGTCTTGGATTATAGAGTTGAGTTGAAGTTGCTGAAGTTGAGACGAACTTGTCAAGACATTTATAGTTACCAACGACTCTGATGGGCTTTGATTTATGATCGTCCCGGCGTCGTGGGGCGTGTAGTCTAATTAGGTTTTGGGGGAAATACACCGCCTACCCGTACGTCGGAACCTGATACGAGCGTCGTCTCGTTTCGGTAGATAATATAGAGAAAACAGCAGGTTAACCTTATTTCAGAGTCTACTTGAACGGTTTGTATGCGTGTCTATTAGAGTGTATGAACAGATCACCACTGAAGCATCGGGGCTGATCCTGCATGGCTTCCCTCGGGAGAATCTCCGCGGCGGCATGGATCTCGGGGTCTGTGTGCCTATTGAAGAAAGCGAGACCGAGCCTAAGGCCCCGAGTCGCGGGACGAGACGGGCGTAAATTACGACCGGAGGACCCGGCGTGAGTCTTGGCATTTTGGTGCTTGACTCGTGGGTCTACAACTCCAACTGAGAACTGGTTCGACCAACGACTGAAGTTGAAGAGGTTGAATCTAGGTGTAAAGCTATATGACTTGATGGTACACTTGCGGAGAGATGGAGGCTCAAAGAATGGAGGTGCTTCATTGGGGGAGCTTTGAGACCTATGAGGCAGTTTATAGTTTGCAAAGTCTGTTGAGGAGTTGGGTTGCTATATGATTTGCTTTAGCAACGCCATAAGTCATTGAAGTCGTTCCCACACCAAGTACACAATTATTTGCTCACACCAGCAGGGACAACCCAGTATTCCTCAACTTCTCCAGAAGCCTGTGCATCCTTCTGTGCACCTTGCTCTTCTTCAATAGGAACTCGCTCATAAGTCGCCTGAGGAGCCTTGATCTCATCTTTGCCTTCCCCATGCATCTTCGCGTTCTTCAAGTAATCCTCACCGACCAGTTTCTTCTTCTTGCTGAAGGGGTTGATCGACGCTGGTACGTAGGCGTATCGACTGACACGGAATCCGACCACGATGTCGTCCACCTCGAACTCGATGCTATGCCCGTCGTTGGCTGTACCTCCGGCGCCGGCTCCGACCTGAGTCCCAGTGTTCGGCTCCTGGACGCCGACCTCTGCGTTTCCAGACTTTGCGGCTGACGTCGTGGAGGTGTAACGCAGCTTCTTTGCTACCTTGAGCCCGGTGATGAGGTAGACGTCCTCCTCGTATCCTGATCCGACGAAGTACTGGTCGACTTTCTTGACGGCGAGGCACTGCGCTACGTATTCGGGATCAGGGTCGAAGTACGTGGTGATGAGGGCATCGCAGGTAACGGAATTCTGAGAGTCATTTTGCACTGAGCCATCGACTGAGGCGCCCGCTCCCTGGAGTGCCAAAGCCTTTGCCCAGATGCCGCCATGACCTTCGCGGAGCCGAGAACGGGTTTCGGCGAAGCCAACGTGGGTTACGGGCGGGTATCTGAGGCCTGGGCGTATAGGAATTATCTGCTCCCTGTTCAGAGGCCGAAGGCTGAGGATGCCGTCGACAACGGTCCCGAGCTCGAGAGCGCCACCTTTCGCGGCTATGTCGAAGCGGGGCACGACATGGTAGGTTGCCCGAGATTCTGTGCTGGCACCCATGATGATCCCTCAGGGCTGGCTTAATAAGACCGCTAAGCGCTCTTGCGTTGCTGAAAGAAACCTGGACTCTTGTCTCGTGAGGTAAGTTTAGAGTGTAATTTCAATCTTACATGCCGTTACGTGAGTTGAAGAGGGGTAAGAAAGATCGGGTGTCCGTCAGCCCTCGTGAGCTGCAATGATAATTGGATGAAGGAATGCATATACGGCAATGATTGGGTGTTGGCGCAATCAGGCTGTCAGCTCATGCCCACATTCAAGACTCAAACAAGGGCTGCGCAGCCAGTTGAGTGGCAAATAACGTAGCCTTGCTACAGACCTTGCATGTAAAAGCTAACGACCCCGTATTTTTGATTCAAGGCATAATATTTTGCATTTTCAAGGTTTCGAACCGTTGCATAAGTCAAAATAATATTTGGATAGAGTCTGTTCAGGTTTACGCCTAGACGACAACTAAGGTACGCATGGTAGAATGAATTGATTGTGCAGAAAGCAATACATCACATTGCCCACGACGCCCATCTCATTTGCCATTCCAATCGCGCGCTTGGTTTCTGTCAGTAAACGTAGGGTACAACGGCGATGTCGGGCGATGTCTCCTTTGCACGCGCCTCTTGCCAGCATCTCGCTCAAATGGCCTCGGTCCTGTCGCTTTGGATGTCCCGACTTCAGCTGGTTTCACTTCCATAGGCCACATACGCATCTCGACCGTCCAATCAGGCTCGATCGTTTGTTCCCAGACTTGCGGGAGAATGATCTCGCCATAGGGACCAATCAAATCATAATGGCCTTGTTGCACATGCGGTCCAATGATGTCGACATGAAGGAAGGCCTGTTTGATGAGCTCTTCCATACCCTAAACTAGTCAATATGGTTGACCCCACTCATTTAACAGGCTGTCACTTACCGCCCAGGTTTTACAGATGTAGAATGGAAAACTGAATTTCCTCCCCACAGCATCCTTAAAGAGAATAGGGAGCTGGTCCTATTAACAGTGAGCCTTCTCCTTTCTTGGCGTCCGTGGTGATGGGATACCTTTAGCTCTCGTCGTCTGTCCCAGAAGCTCATTAGCAGGTGACACTTATGAAAGAGTCTTATTCTAAGATTGAACTCACCGTGCCCCAACATTAACATACTTGACAATTTCTTCTCGGTCATAGTCTACGCCCCAGTAACTCGCGTCATGTTCACCACGTTTGACAATGCCGGTCAATGCATTTAGCAGCTCTTGAGCAGTGGCACGGATTCCACTCTCAGCTCTCTCCTGTCTAACAGTGAGCAGCGAGCAAAACAATGATCCTCCTTTGTTTTCTTCTGATACTTACTATTTCACCAGGCTCAGATTCCAATCTAATTACCAGTAGCTTCTGACAAACGAGACGCAACAAGTCGCCGAGCGCTGTGCCATTCGCGTTATTGCATCTTGGGTCTAGCTTCATGACCCTGGTCCATTGTATCACGGCAGTATTCAATTCTGGTCCTCTTCCAGGCCTCATCTCATAGAACGCTCGAGCAGTGGTGTTGAGATCACGGTGAAAGGATAGAAGCTCGTTCCATCCATAGAGGAGCCAGATCATGAATTCGAACATAATACAGCCCATGGACCACATGTCTGTCCGCCGCGATCGTGGGCCGTCTGGTGATGCTTCAAGCTCCGGTGGATCGTATTTAATCATGCCGAACCTGGTCCGATTCGACCTCTCATGCCGTTCTGCGAAACCTAGATCTCCCAGCATAAGTGTACCAATACTCAAAACATCTTGCGCTCTCATGATATTTTCTGGCTTCAGATGACCATGCATCAGGCTGAAGTTTTGTAGCTCGCAAAGAGCACCAGCAACTTCGCGTAGCTGAGTGATTACCTCCGAGATCAACCTTTGACTGAGCTGAGGTCTATGGTTGCCGGCCCGCTTCCAATAATCACGCAGATTACCACCACCAGTACACTCATACATCATGAACCTTCTGGGCCCAATCGAAATTGAGGCCAACGGCTGCACTATATGCGAGTGGTGGAGGTGGCGGATGCCGTCTATCGAGAGTGATTCTCTGTTCCATTCTTCGCTCTCCCATTCCTCACCGGCAGAGCTTTTGCGATAGGGAAAGAACTCTTTTAAAGACACGTTGTCTCGCCACTTTTGCTCCTGTTGCAGGGTTTTTCAATGAATTTTCCATTGTTTCAAGCTGTCAAGGAACTTAAGCGCCTACCTTAGGTATGGAAAAGGTCCGATGTGCTTGGTGTATCTGGACTTCTAAGACACGTTCAAAGTCTTCCCCACGAGAGGTTTCACTGGCCCAGACAAAGGGCATAATGTGATTCGGTTCAAACACGTACTGGAACTTCCCCGTGGAAAAGATTGGTGACAAATATCTCCATTGAAACCGGTAAAAGCTTTCGAGCTTTGCACGCCCCCAAATACCAGGTGTAGACACGGCAAACGCTCCATGAATCAGTCGTGGATGGCTTTTGGGGTCGGCAATAGGAAGTTGTTCATCATCGAAACCGACAGTTTTGAAGTCGGTCATGGCAGCTAAAATTTGTTCCGAGTTGAAACCACAATGCAAAGCTGTGATTGTGAAAAGTCTCTTGCCTGCCCCCAACAGATAAGACGCAAGCAACGTTCCATCCTCTGTATCGAGAATGTCTGGAAACATGTCCAGAAGAATATCCTTGGTCACAAGAATATCTATCATGTTTGCAGGGAGGAACTCTTCCCCTGGATGTGGAAATTGGCTTTTCTCGAAGGAATCGAAGATCCTGTCTTCGATACCACGAGTGTCGTGATCTGAAAGTGCATCACGAGACAGTTTTGCCTCGGGATTGCACGAGTTATCATCGCCATCTTCCACAGTTTCTTGGGGGACACCTGAATCTTCGTCCCACCATCGTAATGACCAAAGAGCCACCATCTCAAGGTGGTCTGCAATATGTTTCCACATTTTGATCGAGAGCGCTCCTGTATGCTCAGTCGGGGAGTTTGTCGGTTTACTTGTGAGCTGACTGGGGACTGCCGGAAATGACCATGAGAAAGATCCCGTTTGCTTAGTGCGTGATGCTGCAACAATATCGACCGAATTGTCATTTCCTGTCTCGGTTGCGGACGTTCCTGAATGTTGGTGGCTTTCATTGCTTTCCAGGGCAACATTGTCCCCACAAAAAGGACACACATGAGCGTCCAATGGGACAGTTGTCTTCCCTCTTGAGGCTATCATATCCGGTCGGCCACATTGAAGATCTCTTGAATGCTCATACTCCAGGTGTTGAAGGAGGAGCTGTTCGCTATCAAATAACGAAGTTGCCGTCTCGCAGATATCACACTTCCACCGTTGCGGACGATGAACATGCTGGGCCCAGTCTTGACGGTGCTCGCACATGTGCTCTCGCCAACCGCGACGAGTTGAGAATGACGGTGGAAAGTTTCCACATTCTTCGGAGACACAAACATATGGTGGCAAGTCATCTTCAAGATGCCGCCTAGTTGGTCAGCCTCAGAGTCTCGCCAACCAAATTGGCCCCAGCATCAATGACTGACCTCCATAGTCTCTCGTCTTTGACGGTCTTCCTGGACTGAGGCTTCCGACAAAATGTGCACCTCACACTTGAGTACCCTGGAAGTAGCTTTGGGGCCTTGGGGTACTCAGCAGCAATGAACGGATTGGTAGAGCGTGTGGTGCTATCATGTGAAGTTATGTCGTCATCTTGTGGGATTCTAGCCACGCCCTTTGTGAGAACTGCTTGGAGGAGAGTTTTAGGCTCCAACGAAGTCACATTTGGACTCTTTCGAAAAGCCTCAGGCTGCTTCTGTGATAGGTGGCGGGTCTGTTTTGTGTTCATCATGTTTGCACGAGGTGCACCTTGAGTATCCACTGGAAGTTCCGAAAGTGTTGTTTCCGAGACATTCTCAAAATGTCTATCGGCCTCAAACTTCTTTTCCCTTTTGAATTCGTATATCAGTCTGTTTCGTCGATAGATGATTGAGCTTCCCAATTGAAGTTGCAGAGATTCTGGCATTAGAGCTTGACAGTTGTTTGACTCAGTAGGAGCGAACCTCCAACGGACGAGTGCCATAATGAGATCTTCGAATCCATCAGGAGCTCGATTTCGGCTGTACTTCAAGACTGATTGAGAGCTTGACAATTTTGATGTCGATCGAATTATGAGGGCCAGTCGACTCAGTCGATCCATGGCTCCCTCAACACCGACCATTACGCTATCATTGTGCTTCGTCACATCTTCCTTGAAAATGTTGCCTGGGATCAGAAGATGACGTTTCAAACCTGTACCAGCAATCAGCTACAAAGAAGCGATACTCAGCTATAAAAGTTGTCTCAATAAGCACGCTCACCATTTCGAATATTCTTGCGAAGCAAGATTATCATAGAAAGGACAAGTTCCTCGATCTCTGGTGCATCAGCCAGGCGAGCATCAAGACTGATTTTAGCAGGAGCAAACACCCCCAGAAAACCTGCCCAAGTCTGAAATTGATGATGGAAGGATGTCATTTGTTGATCGTATAGCCTTGGGGTTCGTAAATATTCCTCGAAGGCAGCTCGACAGGTAAAGGCAGCCCTGAAAATGTTCTCCGAGCCCGACAGTGGGGTTGCCCTATCACCAGTTCGCGCTGAAACGGCCGCCATTTTGGGAGCGAACTACAAAGATTTGAGCATAGCCCTGGGACACTCAAAGGCAAAGGCAGAGGATGTGGTATGGGGTATTGAACAAATCGAGATCTACCTTTCCACGACAGTGTAATTCTCTCTTGCCATCCATATGAGGGGTTCAGATACAATCTTTGTTATCTTGAATGGGATGACGTGTTCGATAGCCATTGGACAAACCCCGATTCCAAGTCTTTTCACATCATGTTATGTGAGTACCTTTGTGTGATGCCTAAAATTGGCCTTGTACCAGCCGTAAGCTGCAGGTTCGCATCCCAAAACGTCATGCCCCATTTTACATTTTAATCATGGCAGAAGGACCTCTGAAATTCCTGCGACGATAACAATATACTGGAAAAGATTATATGTAATCATACTCTCTCAGTATCATGAGTGACTGTGACACTGCGAAATGTGTGTAGGCTCCAGAGCTCAGTGGGGGGAGTGATGCGACAAATCAGGCTGAGAATCATTTTCAGGAATGTCTTGTCCTAACACGCCAAGCTGTCAGCTTACTGCGTTCCCCGCACATGATCATAGCTGTGGAGCAAGTTCAAAGACTTATCCCCATGGCGCGAAGACCTTTCTGTTTCTTGGTTCGTGTCCGTATCATGTATGAGAGCGACGGCAATATCGCATCATTGCCAGCAATGCACTCCTTTGGTGACTTACTTCGCATTCTTTATGATGGCTTGGAAAAGGAATTGTTTCGCGCAAATGCAACGAAAGACACCCTCAACTCGCCATCACCAGAAGATTCATTGGATGATACCGATGAAGATGAAGAGGAGGCGATTGATCTTGAGAACCAGAAGGAGTTTCTGCGCTGGGAACTGAAGCTTTATTCCAGATCTATTGGAACCCACGACAATCCTTCGGGAGATCCTGCCATAAGTAAAGTTGGCCAGAAGAAAATATTGGCCGAGCTCCAATATTTTGAGAAACGGGTATGTACTAGCCCACCACCTTAGATGCATGACGTTCATCATCAAGCTTTCAAAACTCATCATTAACGCCACGATATGTACAGCTTCGAGCCCTGCGCGGTTCTTCCTCCGCGTCTTCGGATGATTCAACCAACGAGGGTGACTTCAAGACCGTTCGCGGCTATGCTCAGCATGTAAAACGATATGGGCAGTACCCCGAAGGGTTTCGACGTGCCCTGAGGCCATTTTCGTTGACTGAATATCGTTCCGGAGTTGACAGAGTAACTGGGATCAACGAATTCTCCGAACGGTCGCGGCAGCAAGAAGCTACTGTTGCCGCGAATGAGGGCTTCAGGCAGAGATTCGGCAGCCACACAGACGGGATGGAAAAGATATGCAAGCATGATAGGCTATATTCCCTTCTTGCTGAAAGGCCCAATTGCGGCACGTCGATCCATCGTGTGATTCTTCCATGTCGGGGAACCGACTTTGATGACTATCAAAGCGACCTAGTTCTTTCTGTCTGTAGAGACTCTTCATCTGGCACGAGGTGGCTTGAGACGAGACTTGCTCATGAAAGGTATAACACAACACTCCTTAAGTGCTAGGTCAAATTCGAATAACATGTAACAATTCACAGAAAAGGTACAAGCAGCAGCAACAAGAGCCAAATCAACTTATGCAGCGAGGTTCGTCGTTTCTACACACACAGATGCCCTCTACCGCTTTCTTTTGATGGCTTTGAGCTTTCAAACAGGCCCAGATCTCAAGAGACAAATAGTGTACCGCTCCAGACGCCGATGAAGCTCACACTCGACGAACTATTCCAGAAAGGTGGCTTCCGAGATGAAACCCTCGAAATTAGGCTAAAGAAGTCTAGATTGGCTTTGCAGCTTGGTTTTCTATTACAACGATTATACCCGGGACCGTGGATACAGCAGAATTGGACTACTCAAATGATCCAGACTCTAGGAAGCGTAAACCAGACACAACGTGTTGCTCCTGACTTAAGCCGAGTTGGCATTCCGTGCAATCTTTCGACCCAATGGGAGTCAACCAACGTCGTCTGGCGCGAATTCATTAATGCTCAAGATTTCAAGAATGAATACTTTTGCAGATTCTTTCTATCCTTTGCACAACTTCTTGTAGATATCTCCGACGGGTCTCCAAGTACAACACTGTCGGCCTCCGTGGAGGATGAAGGAATCTGGTATGACGAGCTACTCGAAAAGGCTCACCAGCTGCAGCACAATAAGCTTCTACAATGGTATGGAAGAGCGGTAGAAGGCTGTGCAAAGTTTGCTTTGGATTACCATGCTTCCTTTCAAATCGTGGAAAATCCAAGATACAGGGCACAGAAAGTCATCCAGGAGAACATAGTTCGCAACTTGCATGAAAACACACGCTTGTGGGAAGATGAGTGGGATCGGCCTACAGGAGCACTAAGGTCCGAAACTATCGAACAGAACGAAAATGATACCAAGACCATATCATCTCAGCGCAGAGATGAAGCTCAGAAGCCAAACGCAATCCCAGCAATTGCATCTGTAATCTCAGATCAGGACGCCCCCAAGTTCTTTAGACTATTTGCGGGGGCCGACAAGGAAGCATCGGAAAGGCAAGGTCTTCATGTTCTTCATCTACGCCCCTAGCCATGCACGCACTCTAACGTCTGAATCGTATCCATAGAAGACCTGGCGAAACCGAAGACAACGATTTCATTAAGCGCATGCGAAAATTCACCGACAACTACCTGCCTCGGTTGTCTCGACCAACAGGACGGCCAATCAGGATAGCCGTTCTTGATACTGGACTGCACATCAATGAAGAAGACACTCTACTACTTGGAAGCGCGAAAAGAGTGCTTTCAAATCTCTCGCGAAATTACGCTGGGGCTGGAATTCCACATGGTGCAAAATCTGATTACATTGACACGGATGGCCATGGTACACATGTTGCCAGATTATTACTTCGTCTCACTCGCCGTGCTGAAGTTGTAGTGATCAAAATATCCCATGGTCCAATCTTGGAACACAGTCACACTACCCTACGACAAGTTGCTGACGTGAGAATAATATCTTTTTGAAAGCTTGGAAATATAATTCAAAGGCTGACATGTCGACTCAGGCTCTCGAGTGGGCTGCGGCTAGCGCCCACCGCAAGGCAAGTAAACTTATTAAGTTCAATCAATTAATTAAGCAAGTTTGAAGCTATTATTAGTTAATTAAGTTAAGTTTAACCCTTAAACTTAATTAATTACCTTAACTCTTTTAATAGGGATTATAATATAGATTAAATAAATATTCTACTACTAAATATCTCTACCCTTCTTTATCTACCCTCTATTTTTAATAAACTCCTTTAGTAAGGTATAAATTACTCCTTTTTACTTACTTAGTTTCTCTTTTTTTTTCTCTAAGCTAATATTATTATACTAAACTTAGTATAATTATAATATTCTTTAGGTTTTATAAAATAGAGGTAATAGCTAAGTTTTTTAAAGAAGTTAAAAGCTAATCCTTAAGATTTTCTAGAGATTTATATTAAAATTATTATTTTATTACTATTATCCTCTATCTCTATTATCTATTAGTATCTTTTAAATATAAAAGTATTATTAGGTTTACTTTCTCTTTTACTTTATTTATTTTATATTAAATATCTATTATACTAATAATTTTTTATCTAACCCTAACCTCTCCTCTAAATACTTTTAACTAACTCTTAAAGTATAGATCTATTTTATTATAACTTAAGTAAAATAAAAACTACCCCCTACTTAACTATCCTTTATTTAAAAACCTCTTTAAAGTTATAATAAATAATAAAGTATATATATAAAAGTTAAAGCTTTAGAGAAAAAGTATAAAAAAGAAGATAAGTTAGATAAAAAGTTATAACTAATTTCTTATTTACTATTAGCTAAATAGTTAACTAAGAGCTAGTTATTAAGCTTATTATTACTATAATCTTAAAAATAAGTAAATTATTTTTTATATTAAAGTAACTATATCTACTTTAGAGTATTTTAAAAAGAATTATACTAAAGAGATTAAAGTATTATCTATTAGCTTAGAAGGTTTTAAAAAACTTAATAATATTTTATATAAGAGATAGTATTTAGATTTTATTAGTTTAATAAGAGATTATATTAAGAGTATCTAAAAAGCTATTATTTACTTTATTATTAATACTAACTTTCTTTTTAATATCTATAAAAACCCTATTTTTTAGAGTATAATCTTTAGTATTAATATAAAGCTATAAATATTATTATAATTTATTACTTTAATAGTTTATATACTTAAAAGTATTTAGAAATATTAAAAAGAGGTTATATAGTAAGAACTTCTATATACTAACTTTAAAATCTATCTAAGTTTTAATTTATAAACTTCTTTAAGCTAATATATTATTATAAATATTACTATATATTTTATTACTAAAGAGAAAAGTCCTTAAGTATATTTAATTACTATAAAGAAGTAACTTAAAACTTATAATAATATTAACCTTATAAATACTCTTAAAGAGGTTATTTAAGATTAAAATATTATAAACTAAATAAGAACTTTAATCTCTAATAATATAAGCTTAAATAATATTTATATAGTAAGTTTAATCTCTTAACTTAACTTCTCTATAAAGGAAAAATAAGATATTTAAGCTAAAAGGATTTATTACTTTAGGTATATCTTTAACTTTATATTAAAAGCTTTTTTATTTAGTAAAAACTCTAAAAGCTTTAAGAGATAGTTAGATATATATATTCTTCTATAGTAAAATAAAGCTAACCTTAAGTATTAGCGAAAAGCTAATCCTATTAGTAAACTTTATAATATTATAAAGTTTATAAAAGCTTTACTATAATATATATAAAGGTTTAAGAATCTATTTTATAAGATATTAGAAAGATTTAGTTAATTTAGTAATATTCTTCTCTCTTAGTAGATATTTAGAGAAGTTAAATTAATCTAAGATAATACTATAAAATAAAACTTTATATACCTTATAATTAAGTATATAATTTACTTTAAAGATAAAGTAGATAGCTTTTATTCTTCTTAGAGTATTAAAGATTTTATATTAGCTTAAGATATCTTAACTTCTAATAACTAGCTATAGTTAATAGAGATTATAATAATTTTAAAGCTTATTTAGAAGCTTATACTTTAAATATAAGGTTTTAGATAAAATAGTTTATATAGTAGACTTTAAGAGGTAATTACTATAATAAAGTATTTTCTAAGTTATTTTAAAAGCTAAAAAACTTTCTATAATAATATTAGTAGTAGGGATTCTTAAGATCTTAAATTAAAAGAGTTATAAGCTTTTTTATAAGAAATATCTTAAAGATCTACTTAATTAGTAAATTAATAAGTCTTATTATATACTTAAGAATTATAAGTTTCTTAGAAATAGTTTAATAAGAACTTTTTACTTATTTATACTTACTATAAATATATTAATAATATTTCTAATTTAAAAGAGATAAATAGTAATAATTAGTAATATTTAAAAACTTCTATTAATAATAAATAGAAAAAACTAAATAAATATTATACTTTAATAGAGGAGTTACTTCTATATACTATTATATTACTCCTCTATTTTAGTTTTAATATAAAATACTTAGAAAAGAACTAATAATCTCTTTATTAATAAGAATAAATATTTAATACTAAGTTAGCTCTAAAGAGATATTTTAACTAATAGTATTTTTCTAAAAAAGGGAAAAGTATAAGAAATATAGACTAATACTTAGAACTTTATAATCTAAATAACTTTAAGTAGTAGGTTTAAGTAGAAGTTACTATACTTAAAAGAGAAGATAATAATAAAGAGCTAAATAAATTAGAGAAATATTTAAGTTTATAGAAGTAAGTAAACTATAATCTTATTAATTAATAGTTTATTTATAAAGAAGAATATCCTTACTTAAATAGGTTAGTATTAAGTATATTAGTAATACTTTTATAGTTATCTAATTATAAGAGGGTATTTAGTATTATATCTCTTACCTAAACTTTATAGAAGCTAGTAATAAAAGTAGAAAAGCTAGAAATACTATAATATATAAAGTAATAGTATAAGAGGGGTATAATTTCACTACTAAATAGGACTAAATAGCTTTACTTAGTAAGTATTTATAAGTAATTAGTAATTAATTAAGTATAGTATCGCGATATAGTAATTAAGTTAAGTTTAAGCCTCAAACTTGATTGATTGCCTTGGGGTGGGCGCTGGCTGCGGCTGTTCAAGGCGCTGATGCAGACATCATAAACCTCTCATTTGGCCTCGACGAAGCAGCTAAGGAGACAATGAGCCCGGTGATTCAGCGCCTAGTCCGGAGAGGCAAGCTTGTCTTTGCGGCAGCATCAAATTCCGGAGGTAATGGCAGACGGGCATATCCTGCTAGAGATACAGGTGTCTTCGCCATACATGCGACCAATTTCGAAGGGACAAGCCCCGAGGGTCTAAACCCTCCATGTGTAGGTGCCGACTTGGGAGACAATTTCGCGACCCTTGGATGCCAAGTACCATCATACTGGGATGGGAAAGATCTTTACGTCACAGGCACATCATTTGCAACACCAATAGCAGCAGCCATTGCGGCTAACATCCTGGACTTCCTTCTGCGAGCACCACCTGAATATCAAAGCTCAAACCCTCAGTACTTCTTCAACTTTGGCGGGATGCGCCGTGTCTTTCTGCGGCTGTCCAGCCGCATAGGGAATTACGACTACATTCGTCCTTGGAACACAGAAATTTTCGACGATGAGCTGACTATCGAGCAAACTTACCAGAGGCTACAACAAATGTCGGTTATTCACGATGACAGAAAGTAAGCATCAACAGTAAATCAGTAAATCGTAAATAAGCCAAAATACTAAAAAGATGTTGCGCTCAATAGGTTAGATAGGCTCTGGCTTGAGACCCGGGACATTGTCTTCGACGGCCGTGTGAGGGAGTGGGCTGGGGCAGGAAATATTTGAAGTCGGCGTCAGAAGCGGGAAGAGCCATGGGCAATGCCACACAGATTTGCATCGGCTCAGATCGTCGGATGTTCATATAAGGCCTCCAAAAACATATGTAGCGGCCTTAATATGGAAGCTTTTCTTTTTCTTTTTCGCTACAACCCGTGCAGAGATCCAAGACCCAAAGGATTTCTTGGGCGCACATTGAAAACTCTCGTCATTCGTACCTGTCGGCTCTCCCCAGAAGCATTTCGTTTCTCATTAGCATCGCATTTCCAACAGCTACCGGAAACGCTTCTCAGGTATGCAAGCACAACAAAGAGATTCAATGTGTCGGTTCGAAGTGATTCATTTACTTTTTCAATATTCTGGACCAGCCTTCAACGCGACTGGTACGTACGAAGTCCTCCTACAATTAAAGGCGCCAGCGCCTACTGAGGAAACGTCTTCTCAACAACAACGCCGCATGGGTAATAGTTCTTGCCCTCTATGCTCCCAGCAACATTCATCAGGGTGTTCCAAATGCTCGTGCAGACAGGAAGCGAGAAGAACCCAGGGGTCCGCACACCACCCGAAAGCATGAGCTCGTCGACAGGTCCA
Source organism: Colletotrichum sp. SAR11_240 (assembly GCA_025328625.1). Classification (NCBI taxonomy): domain Eukaryota; kingdom Fungi; phylum Ascomycota; class Sordariomycetes; order Glomerellales; family Glomerellaceae; genus Colletotrichum; species Colletotrichum sp. SAR11_240. Next base: position 49,736 of record JAKMXA010000280.1, read on the forward strand.
CTGCTGGTATCCAAGGACATGTTGTAGCCGTTGCGGTTGCCGTTGGCCAGATAGCCGCTGTAGGAGCTGATCACGATGTCATCTAACGTGATACCACCCCAACTCTTTCCATCCAAAATATCGTGTGTTCCACCGGCAAGCTGCTGGAAGGGCGGCTCTGAGTCGGGAAGGCCCGGGGTGTCGGCCGGGACGTCGACACGGTACGTTCCAATGGTGAGAACGTAGAATTGGTTTCCGTTCCAGCAGACGCCCGACTTCTTGTGCGTATCTTCGTCCATGTATGGGTCTAGCGTCTTGGGCATGGTGTCTGAGCATGCATCTCCCGTCTTGCTGTTTGATTGTGTAAGTTGACGAATACTTGGTAGAAAAAAGCTTGACTTACAGCACAAAAGGTTGGAACCCGGCCGGCGCAACAGACCAGGCAATGGGAATCATCTGTCCAAGCAAGATCTTCTGAACGTTATCCTTCATTTCTGAGAGGTTAATGTCGTCAGGAACCATGTTCATCATGCCCTCGCGGATGAGTCCCGAAAGCATGTTATTCGTGGTGCTGTTTGACCCAGAGAAGACTTCTGACAAGTAATCGTTCTGAGTCTTTTTCCATACGTCGAATAGAGTGCCCATGGCGGACGACAGATCGTTCTGGACGCTGGCAGAGTCTTTCGCGCTGTTGATGTAGTGTGTTAGCATCGTCCTCTGGGAATACATCGGCAAGGTACTACGACGTACGCCTTGGTGTTATCCTTGGCTAGGGCGAATGAAGAACTAATGGCGCTGTTGAAAGTATCCTTGGCAAAACTTCTGTAGGCGCTGGTAGCGAAAATGGCGGCGTCATGGAGAACTTCTCTAATCAGCAAAAGGCTTTGAGTCATCAGAGCGAGAGAGACCTACCAATGTTCCAAAGTCCTGCAGAAGACAAACCAATACCAAATTGCAACACATCAAGTACAATCTTGACTAAGGTTGAATCATCCTTAGCCTTCAACTGAGGGGCAAAGGCTCCGGTGAAGTCTCCAATTACGGCAGCAAGACTGAGCTGGGCATCTTGCAGCGCTTCATGATATTTTTGGAAGATCTTGTGACTGGTCAGCGGTAGACTTTGAAACAGACTATGATTCGTCTCACGTCGTGCAACTTCGCGAAGGAGTTGAGAACGAGGAATCTATACAGGAAGTCAGCCAAATGTACTCATGTAACTTTGGAAAGAGCCAGGTATGGAACGTACCCTGCCGGTGTTTTAGTGGCCGCGCACTGAACCGTCGTTGAACAAGGAGTATTAACGGGATCCTGGCAATCCCATCCTTCAGGGCCGCCGTAGAAGTCGCTGATGAAGGCCGGGAACTTGAGTTGAACTTGGCCGTCTCCAGGTGTATAATTATGCCACGCAGCGACGGCAGCGTCCCAAGATGTGTTGGCGTCCGCAGCTTGCCAGCGGATATTGGATGCGACTTTGGCGTCTGTGATGTTGGTATCGGTGCACTTGACGTCTTCCCACTTTGGTGTGTCTCGGATCCAGAGTGAGGTAGGAGAGGCAGTGGCAGTGGCAGCCAGAAGAACAAACGCTACGTTAACCATCGTTGTAACAAGGTAGAGACAGGCTGGAAAAAGAACGAAATTCCAAAGCAACGAATGAGGGGTATCAAGCGAACGACTGGGGAAAGAACGATGAGAGATCGCCGGATCTGGCTGAAGCGAACCGCGATGCTGGTACCGGCATATTAACATCGTCGACAACTTGCCATCTTCAACGCCCTACCACAGGGCCACGGTACGGGCCGGCAAAACTGAGTCGCATCACGAGTTGCACGTTGCGCTCAGCGACGAACAATTCGACCACATGTGTGCTGCAACAGCTGTCATTGGTGCCGGTTCAGCCGTGCCCACCGTAGATCGATGGAGTTCACGGTTGATCGGAACTGTCACAAATTTCATGCACATTGGGGGTTTTAATTAGCTATCCTCTGATGTGGGTCATCAGTGCTATATAATGTATTTAATGTGAGGGTGTTCCCAGCACTTCAAAACTGAAAAAGCGCACACAGCCTCCGGACCGAGTCAGTATCAAGGAGCAACGTGGTGAAAATTCCACCCACGTGGTCGTTCTTACTGGCCCAGGCAGAAAACGTGCTCGAATGGCAAGTGTTCCTTCATTTTCTCAGTTTTTGACAAGTTTAGAAGTTCGCCATGGCGAAAAGCAATCGTGCCATCCCTCAGTTTCTTGAATGGCTGAAGGAAGTCCAAAGCGAGTCGTGCCCCTTATTTGTATTAGTGATGGATTCGGGAAACGTGGGATGAACTCTCAAGCCAGGATTCCCTTAAGGTGTCGCAAATTTCCCCGATTGTCTTTTAAGAGTTCAATTGATTGCATGATCAGAGCTCGTCGCACTGGCCAAGGGAACCCAACTCGTCTTGTTTTTCACACCTCCGAAACAACCTGGGATACCGAGCATAGAGAAAAGCCAAAACTCGGCCAACACCGACTTCTTTCACACCATGAGTTCAAGCTCAACGTCAATGTCTTTCAAGCTGTAAGTGTTTCTTTTGCAACTGATCTTGGCATGGCACGAATTGACTGAAATGCAGCCTCAGCCTTCTCCTGCTGGTTTTCTTCCAGTGCCGATCAATTTTGGCGTCAGGATGCACACAAGTACACTGCCAAGTGACCGTTTGCGCTGCAAACGCCGACGAAGCATACAATGAAGCGAGTCTTGGCCTGGTAGCCATCATGGGGCCTGATTGTGCGAGCTGGCAACCCGGCTCGCCAACGAACGCGGGCCAGGGCGCTTGCGCAGCCGGCCTTTCGACCTTTACCGGCAACTTCGATATCTGGCGCGCCTGGACAGCGCATGGCGACGACTACTCAGCGACATTCGCGCAATGGGGCAACTTCATAGGCGCAACTTGTACGGGAGGCAAGACTGTCAAGTGTGATCCCAAGTCGGGCCAGTACCCCAACCCGACGAACGGGAGGTGTCAAACGCGGCAATGGTTAGTAATATGGACTCTCTGACGCATTTTCATCATCACTAACTCCTCGCAGTGTTCTTGACAAGTCCTGCTGAGACGTTTTGGATGACCAGAAACAGCTTGGTCTTGCATTTGTTCGGCGTTAAAGGTTTTGTGGATTTGAAGCGTTGATTACATGAGCTTGAAGATTACAATCAGCGAAGCGTTGCATCAAGACGAAGCATTTACAATAGGAGTTGGACAGCTGGGCCTGTATCATCCTGTGAGGAAGAAGGATTACATTCGAGCAAAGAGTTAAGCGAACCCCTGTTATTCAGGCAGATTTTCGAAGCTCCCGAAGCTGGCGAAGTTAACATCATACTATTTTGATCACCCACATACATTGATCCTTCCAATCCATGTCTCTGCTGTCCACCGCGTAACGTTTCTCGAGCTCTTCAGATGTCCTCCCATTTCGAGGTTCCCATGAAGTAGCATTTTTCTATAGCTAGACTGACAATGTGATCATCTCAGCTTCCTCACTGTAGGTATAGACCCAAGTAGTGGATTTTCTTGTAGAGGTCAAATCGTCAAACAAGCTATGTTGTTATATATTCATCCCTATTATACCAGAGAATATGGACACTGAAGCCGTCAGCGAAACTCTCGGAGCAAAAGTTCGAGGGCCGGGGCCGGGCACCACCGCTGCTATCCGCACCTGCCTCCCCGCGCTTTCTTCCTGTTTTCTCGCTTTACGTTGAGTAATAGCCGAGCAGTCGCTCGAGCGCATAGACGAGCAAGGGTGCGAGCGTAGGATTCGTTCCTCGTAGAATAAACGGATCTCGCCCCAGAACCCGTTCGAGGTATAAACTACGAACAACTACTATTCCGCACTGATATGACTAGTTTGATTCATAAGATTGCTCCCATGAGTAGAAAATTGACACCGGTCCGTCGAATGCGTGATCTTTTACGAGTTTCTTGAAGTCGTAATTAAGCACTTTACTTTGTTACAAGCTGACTTCGATTGCCCCTAGTCTTCATTCTGACTAGGCACTGACGAGGACGTAAGCAGTAGCCACGATGCCATCCCACCTTTATGGTTTCTTCTGATTGAATGAAACAAGTCCCGGTCAGTTTCTCGAGAAATCCTTTTCTCTAAATTCGGCCGCAGCTGCATATTTCGATTTGTGATAGGCAAAGTAGGATGCTGAGCAGCAGACTAAAACTCCGTAACCCCAACAGCCAAGTATATGGCGCAACCAGTCTTCGAGTATTCAACTGAACATTATACGTGCTCATCGGGTTTATTAATGTGATAGGATTGCGGTATTTTGAGTACGCATACTCTAAGCAGCGGCCCCAGATGGTGATAAAAGCAAAGGTTTACAACCCGGTGGATTCTGTATATCAACAGACGTGCCGCGTACGTTTGACGGAAGGCACTATTGAGATCATACATGAAGAGGAGTGAAAAAGGCGGCAAATATCGCAACACAGACAACATCGTCAGTAACAGAGACGATCAGCAACAAAAAGGGATGGACACTCAAGAACAATAGAAACAGAAATACCATCGAACTGAGTGATGAAGCTAACGTAGTACTCCGCCTGCCAACCAAGAATCTTGCTGGTAGTAGAATTTTAATCTGGGAAGATATTCAGGTACAGTCGCGTCAGTAGTCACGTAGACTCTATTGACGGACCACTGGATGTCAATGTCTCGTATGATGACAAAAAGGGTTCCATTAGAAGCACCTGATTGCACTTCAATGATGGAATGAAGATTATTTGACACGGAGACTTCACTGCTATCACTCTTTGAGTCGCATCTTTTGGGGACCAAATTCAGACATATATGCATTCGATCTATCGACTCCGAAATCATAGATTAGCCTTTTGATATCCTCGGATAAGTTGGAAAATGAAATAAATGAGTTTGAGTAACTGTAACCGCCGTTTCCAACCCGGCTTGCCGAGAAGCATACTATTTGTCCGCCACGTCAATCTTCTTCCAATCAATTACGAGCATGAAGAGCCGCTATTGCAAGCCTTCAGGCATTCAGCTTTGAACTCATTGCCCCCAAGGCCTTCGAAAACAAGAAATTGCGTGTTATCACTGAAGATGGAATAGCATCTCTGGAGTGCCATTCGCTAGACTTGCTCTTCCAAACCATTCGGCGATTTCGACTCACCCCATCCTTGGGCTGGGAAGTTGGCGGTCCAACAGCGTTCGTCGGAATTTTGAAGAACTTCTGGTCAGATGCATAGCCGTTGCACACTCTTGAAGTACACAGATCATCTCCGTTGCACTTGCAGCTGGCATGAGTGTCGGCCATCGCCCTAGTCATAGTTAGCAGGACGTGTGTGACATTACCGTGAAGAAACACTCATTCCAAGGGCATAATGACAGGAATAAAGAGCGTCGAGAGCTGCATATTTTGTAGGAAAAAAAGAATGACGAGTCGCGATATCAAGACGATGGATGACGGAATGAGTGGAAGCACACCTCAGAAAACTCAGCGAGGCCTCAATATCTATAGAAAAAGACTTGATGGCCGAATTTCGTAAAGACCAGTCTTAAATCGGTACGGCTAACGATCGGACTCCGAACAGGTTTGAGATAAGTGATTCAGGTTCTAAGTCATTCGCATGATGGCAAGCACTCCAACATCCCGTCGGCTGGTAATCAATGGCGGTGGCCTAGTTTCACGGAAAATGACCAATCAAAGAGCACATAGATCATTCGGATCCAATCGCGAGTCGAAAAAAGCAATTGTGCCCACACCTCTGATTCGAGCCGCACGTATGCTGGATTAGATCCGACGGGATACCTTTTCTGAATCTCCTGAGACGAGTCCTTTCCTGCGGAGACATGAGAACAAGGTCCCACTCTTGCGTCCTGGTACTTAACGTAGGACATTCAGAAATGCATTACACAAAAATCGCAGTTTTGCGCGGAGATGTGTGACTACTTAGACTTCAAAAGTTGTGGTGCTTCATGTTAAATGCAGTAGACATGCAGAGTAAGTCTTTCTTCCCTTCTAACTTTTTTCTTCGCAGTTTGCCGCCTAGAGGCGTACCTTATTAACTACTATATAACTCTTATAGGGAAATATTCGAGGGCTAGGATAGCTTAGGCTAGGGAAACCTCTATAACTACCTAAGGGGGTATATAAAGAGAGTATAAATTACTTTAATAATAGGGGGTAGATATCTCCCTCTTTATACTACTATAACTTATTATACTAAAATACTAAAATAATACTATATTTACTACTTCTATAACTACTTTAAGAGTAGTAATAGCTTTATTTAACTTATTAGAGAAAAAAAGTATAATATTTATAAGTTTTAAAGTAAATACTTTTTCTTTTAGAACTATAATAAATTTAAAGAAGTATTATTCTTCTATTACTTATTAATATATATTATCCTCTATTAATATAACTATAATAATCTATCTCTTCTCAAAATATTTAATAAGTTTAAAGATATTACTAAAGTATTTAAAAATAATAAAATAACTAATAACTAATATTATAAAGTAAACTAATTAAACTATCTAAAGTAAAAAAGTTTATTAGTAGAACTTAAAGTAGTACTATAACTTAATAGAGTAGTAGTTAATAAAAGTAGTCTACTAAATATATAGGGGGTAGTTAGAGTAAGAGGGACCTCTTATATATCTCTAGTTATATAAAAATTTACAAAAGAATTCTTCACAAAATGTATTACAGAGTAAGTTTTTATAATAACTGTTAAGTAGTATAAGTTAGGACGACAATCTAGACTACTAAAGATATACTTTAGATAGGTATATCTTATACTATTTTAATATCATCTATACTATAGATATGCACGTATAATAACTATTAGCTATTTTATACAGAAGCATTTACTTAGATATTATATATATAATTAAGAGACCTTATATCGCCCTATAACAATATAGGGACCTTATAAGACTAGAATTGCGTAGTATATCTTATCTATTACTTTAGGAACCTATAGCTTATAGCGATTTTTCTATCTATATCTTTAAGTTAGATCTTAGCTAATCTTAGACTACTTAACTCTGACCTTTCACACAGTTAGATAGGTGTATCTTATGCTATTTTAATGTCGTCTATACTATAGATATGCACGTGCAACAACCGTTAGCTATTTCATATAGAAGCATTTGCTTAGATATTATATATATAATTGAGAGACCTTATATCGCCCTATAATAACATAGGGACCCTATAAGACTAGAATTGCGCGGCATATCTCATCTATCACTTCGGGAACCCATAGCTTATAGCGATTTTTCTATCCGCATCTTCAAGTTGGATCTTGGCTGATCTTGGACCACTTGACTCTGACCTTTCACACAGTAAAGCGCTTACTGATAGAGCCTTAAACGGAACAACACAGTTTAAATCGCTGACGACAACGTGACAATGGCTATCTTCCAATTCATTGTTCATATAGATACCCTTACATCCCCGTGCATAACTGAAGTTTAGGGCAACCAGGTGGTGTGCAGATTTGGTAACATTTAAGAAATATTGTATTAAAGGGTTGTGTGCATCTAGGGAAAGTCGTCCTGGCATCGAACGAACAGGTCACTCCTGCAGGGATGTGAGTTGAAGGGATTTCGAGATCGGCCCAGGGTTTGCCTGCTTCTCATTTGAAGATCGTCACCATTTGGGCTGCGCCCGAGTCAATGGCATCCGGTGGACGCCGAGTCAGTCAGATTATTCCCCTGTCAGCTTCAGATGAACGCGATGATCCTTGGGCACGGTCACCAGACTTCAGCGGCACTGGATGATTGCGGCCGCCGGATTCTGGAACATGAGGCGCAGTTTGAAGTGAATTTCTGCTCTGGCTGGGGCAGATGTGCCAAGATTTCAACTTGCTTGATATGCTTAACTGTATTCTCCGAGATGCTGGAGAATATCTACCAAGATAATAAAGTCAAAGAAACGAATCACTACCTAATCCCCGGCAGTCTTGTGTTCATATCAAAACATAACACCGTGTTTGGGAGGGACCCTGCTCCATAAATGTGTCCAGTACTGTCGAAGGATTTAGAAGGCTTTGAACAGGACCATCAGGTCACTGGAAACCACCGTGAGTAGTAAACACTAAACGTTCTACTCTCTGTCTTCATTGTTCAACCTCGAAGTCTGATAAACCCATTTTGAAAATGCCCGGCCTCCTCCCATTCACAGCTTTTGAGGTAAGAGGATGCTGTTGACGGCTGATAGCATGGCCATGAACGTCCTTCTTCCCTGCTGCCTCTTTCTGTTTTCTCTTCGTACTTGCGTGCATGGACATCATCAGCATTTCATCTCAATGAAATCAAAGCTACATACCATCTGTACAGCAATACATATGTGAATCATCTGCGCCTCCAAAAATGGGTTGAGACCAAGTTGCTACGCTCGCCACTCCTCTGAGTGCTCTCGAACAGCTACACACAGTCAGAGGAAACGGCACGATTTGAGGAGTTTCCTCTCAGCTCCGCCTGGACTATCCATTTTTCTTGGCAATATCTGCAGCGACGTAAGTGACGAAGACAGCCACAACGATCTAGACGTAATCTAATAGCGGACCAGCGGCGGGATCTGATAATGTTGATGATTACCATGACAGGGATAGGAGGTTGGCAAGCAGTGGCACTTCTACCGTTCTTGCAGATAATCTTTCTAGCTTAACGCACGTTATCAGAAAGATTAGTTATTCTCCTCCCTACTTAACAAGCTGCTGGCCCGCACGCGTACTTCTTATTAATTCTCGTTCTGTGCTGCTTACTACACATTCACTTGTGATATGAGGTGTGTATCACTTCGCACTGCACTAAAACGGTCTAAACTACACGTTAGAATCAGGAGAGCTCTTGATTCATCTGACGGCATCATTTATTTAATTGCTGACTATAGTGATTCCTAGCCAAGTGGTTCAAAGTTGTTTTGATTCGACCAAGGTTAACCCCAAGGAACGGGTCGACTCGGAAAGGCAGGATAGGTCGATGCTGCGTGTGATTCCCCTAGATATCTTCCTTCCTTGCTCGTTTTCCTTCTTTCGGTTTCGTGTTGCTATCCGGCTGGACTGCTATATATTTAGATTTTCTTTCGTTCTTTTTCCTCATCTCTCACAGATCTCATCGGCATTGTCTCCGGCTTCGGCATCGTATATTACAAGGGAATTTATTTGCCCATTTCAATAAACACCTACCGTACGCCTTTCAAGAGCATCTGACTGTACCTATTCCGTTTTCACGGACATAAGAGGTCGTAGTCCGCTTTTCATCTTTTCCCAGAGGCGACTTTGTAGAAAAGCGGCCTCACGATATCGTTCAATTCAAGCCGGTGCAGTTTGCGTGCTACCGCCAAATGCCAAAGATGTTCGGAGGGAGCGGGCCACAGTATTCGTATGCGTTGGGGCTGAGCCTCTTTGCGTGGTAGTTGCGCACAGGAGCATTTGAAGGCCACCCATGTGATTCAAATCGGTTGAGATAGCGACGCAAAGGCTGCAAATGCCTTATTGGGTGTGCCACTCCATCCCAGTGATGGGGGAGACGCTGCGGCTTGCGGATAGTTATGCCGCCGTCATTTTACGAGTCGTTGCAACCAGCTTGTTGGGGTAATGTGTAACGAGTCTGCGAGACTTTGGTGTGACGCGCTGGCTGAGTGAAGCTGTTGCTTGCTCTGCCTTGGTCGTCATGCGAACAGCTTGCTGACTGTGCAAGGCTTCATGACAGATTGCCGACGTCTAAATTTAATATGTCACCACCGGCTTCGAGAAGCGCACATTCAGTCCTTTACTGCTGCACTCTGACTGAACTTCGGAGCGTGCCGAGCTAAGCGACTCCTAAGGTTTATTTCAGAAGTTTGACTCGCGCAAATGGTCTGGGCATTGCAAACCAGCCATATTCCGCCGGACAGTTCCAAACGGGGACATATTCTCCCGCTCTGACATTAGTTCAAACCTTGCTGCCTTCCAGACTTCCTGGGCCGGGTATTGAAGCCATCGGAACAAGTGTATCTGACGCCTTCGCAGTTGAAAAGATTAAGTCCGCTCCGCTCCGTTCTGTCAGCAGCCGTGATCCGAGACACCTTCCCAGCCAGGCGGGCGTCTCCTTTTACACTTTCTGGAACGACCCAAATTGCTGGGTTCGGCCTTACCGCACGGCTTTAGTGAAGGTCATCGACCATTTCCCTACCACACCCCTTTTCCACGAATCACGGTGCACAATCAGCAGAAAAAGGAAGGTAGCCCAGTAGAAGAGGGTCTGCATGCTGCGGATGTGCGAACGCATGGTTCGTCTGAGGAGCAAAGTACACCACTACACACAAAGACCAGACAAAACCCTCCGACTAACGACTCTCTCCACATGAGTTCGCTAGCACTAGTGTCTTGCTAACGACAACAAGGTTTTAGAGCGTCAAACGTCGAGGAGGCTATGCTTCTACGCCCAGGCCTATAAGCATTACGGGAAATAGACTCCGCACAAGACGCCTTGCCATGTTTGCCGTCCGCGATTTGCGACTGTTTGGGACTCCGCGGCTCTCCAAGTATGGAGCTCAAAAATTGAGATAGAGTAGTTAGGAAGGAATCGGGAACCACAAAAGAGCTCAAAAGAGCCAGTCTTAGACGAACAGGAATGAACCATCTTTCAGAAGCAAGGAAGAACACCGACCGGGACTTCGAATACCTGTGATGATCTATCCACCTAACAGTTACACATTGTCAGCATCTCTTGCACACGTACGTGTTCATCGTGGTTGACCCTGCTAGTCAAGACATTCGGCTAAAGACCCTTCTAGAACATCTCAAGTCCAGCCTGCAGATCCATTACTTGGGGTCTCCACGTTGAGAGATCACCTCTCGTCTGATAGTTCGGCTAGCTAAGATCTGTCTACAGGGTAGGATTGCTCAAGTGACCAAGTACGCCGAATGAGGAAAGATACCTGACTCGAAAGCCTGAGACAACCGTTGAGTAGACCGAGAGACGCCAACGATCTTGACGGGAACATTGTCAGCTCTAGTTTACAGGACACATACTTTGGCTGGAAGATGAGTTTGCTATTCAATTCACCATCTTTGCAGGTCTTGGTCGAGCTGTCTTCTTTACCAGTAGTTATTACACCGTTGATTTGTTTCCCCTTAATACTAATCTTGGCTTCAGGAAATGGCAGACAGGGATGCCAGGGGTAGCGAATGAATTTAGGGTTTTCCGGACTACGCCTGCGGTGTGTGCTGGGACAAGGCTCTGTTTCCGTTCTACGTGGAACGTCTGTGGAACGACTCGAGGCCTGCTCGTAACTCCGTTTTTATTGCTCTGACGCTCTTTTCCATAGTGACGGATTGCTCCTCGAAATGGCTGTCAAATCTTCCAGGCCGCCAGGCGCAGTGCACTGTGATGTTTGCGCCCTGTGCCCGTGAGCAGATTAATTAAAACCTGCCCTTCTCAATATTGGCAATTAGTAAATAAGATCGAAGTCACTCCTCATGCTGCCAAGATCAGTAGACCATCAGTTTACATCTCATTCGTTCAACTTAAGCAACTCACTCACTAAACCACCCACCAACCAACCAACTACAATCATGCAGATTCAGAACGTTGTCCTGGCTATTGCCACTCTCTGCCTTGGGTAAGCTCAAGTTGCTAGAGCGGTCAAGGTATATCACTAATCACTAATGATTTTTCCAGCGCCCAAGCAGCCTTTGACTGCAAGTGCAAGGACGACGCCAAGACCACGTCATGCTGTAACGCCCAGAAGTTCATTTCGGCCAAGAGAAATGACGGAAAGCTGATGGTGAGTGACTCGACACTTTCATCTTTTGCTGCATTGCAGGCTAACCCTTTATTGAAGTGCTATGTCAACAACGTCGTTGCCCCTCTCCCTGCCAGCTTCCCGTTCAAGACCTGCTGCGGTGACGGCGGCTTCGACTTGTGCCGATAAGCGCATAGTCCCTTTGAGACTTCTCAGTTTCGCACTTTTTAGTCGTTACTGGTCAGCTCTCAGAAAGTCTCATCAAAGATCACAGTTCATCTAGCAGTTTATGTTGCGTTTTTCAATCACAAGATTACAATGTATCAGTGTTACTAGCCAAGGCATCAGCGCAAATAGATTACACAGCCCTCGACTTGCTCACGCTACTCACAAATCTGTTTCGATCAATTATGAGAAGGCCTTGTGACTACTTTTACTCGACGAGGTATTAACTTTGTCTTTCGAACTTCTCTGGAATACTCACACGCCAATTCTATGTTTTCCGTGGCAGAACACAACCTTACCTGTTACACGAGCCTCTATGAGATCGCCTAATTTTCCAATGTCTGCGCGGCTATCCATTATTTCCTGTGCACTTGATTACTACTATCAAAAGCAATAGTAGCGACAGCGATAATAAGGATGAGGACGAGGACGAGGACGAGGACGACTATAACGACGACGACAATAGAAGCGACGACGACGACGACGACGACGACAAGGTCGACGGTAGTAGAGTAATTGGAGTATAGCTACAGGAAAAGTAGTCGCTCTAGCACAGGAAAAATACACGGTCTCGCCTCCATATCAATGACTAAGTAGCCGACTTGCTTAATAGCCGAGTACAGAAACATTAGCATTGTATTTATAGTGGATAGTCTCTCCTTGATTCACATCATCGTACCCGTCTTCGTCAGTGGGCCTTCGCGGCTTGTTGATTTGTAAGTGCTGAATTACAAATCAAGGGCTTGGCCACACCGTTGTTGAAATAACTCCTTCATGTAAGGTACGGAATAGTAAAGTCGGAGTCGAAGTCAACAACGCGCCAAGACTTTTTCTTTAATCTATCGAACTCAGATCAATGGCTTAGAGAGCTTGCGATTATGGCGACTACAGTCTCGACCGTCCGGCATGATCAGGCCGAGCAATCAGGGCATGTTCATTCGAGCATTCCACTTGCATCCTCGGAAGAATCGACACCGAGCCCAACCAGAACTCTCGGCGCGCCTCCTGAGTTCTCTTCATTCGCAGAAGAAATCGGCTTCGTTTGCGTCTGCTCTATGGGCCAGCTCCTCTTCGCGATTCACCTGGCCCACTCCTTCGTCAACCAACTCACCTTCATTGAAGCCCTGGGCACGAGCACTCTGAACACACCATGGCTCATTGGCTCCTTCCTTGTGGCAAACGGAGTATCTGTCGTTATCTCGGGCTCCTTCGCCGACCTCGTCAGCCCCAAATATCTCACCTGCGGCGCCTTCGTCTGGCTCTCCATATGGAGCTTCATCGGCGCTTTCTCCATCTCACCTGAGAGAATCATTCTCTTCTTCATTGCCAGATCAATGGCAGGCCTTTCGGTTGGCACTTTGTGCGCTGCGGCGATGAGTATGCTCGGAAGAGTGTACAGACCTGGCATTCGAAAGAACCGAGTGTTTTCGCTCATAGGCGCCATGGTTCCAATGGGGTTCGCCATTGGTGCGATTCAGGGCGGCGCCTTGAGCTCTCACCTCCATTGGGTCTTCGGATCTACGGCATTACTAGCTCTATTTTGCGTTGGAGGTGCTCTCTGGTGCATCCCTTGGCTCCCTGTAGACTCGGTATCGCTTAAGGACTTTGACTACGCGGGTGCCTCTGCGGCCATGCTGGGATGCGGGCTGCTCATCTTTGGCTTGACCCAAGGGTCGCCCACGCACTGGAGTCCGTACACATACGCTCTTGTCATTGCTGGGCTAGCTTCTTTGGCAGCGTTTGGGCTCATCGAGAAGAAAGTTTGCCGTCCCCTCATTGACAATCGACTTTGGCTCACCCCTGGATTCCTGCCGGTGATTGTCTCCTATTTCCTGGGGTATGGAGCATTCGCCGGCGCATGGCAATTTTTCGCTGTGAGGTTTCTGCTCACAATCCAACATACGTCTCCGATCATCACGGCTTGCTATTTACTACCTGTTGGCATAAGCGGGACTGTAGCTTCCTGGGTTGTGTCCAGATTGCTGCACATCATGCCAGGACACTGGATCCTCATGGGCAGCATGCTCGCATTTGCAACGGGGCCAGCCTTCTTCCTCCCGCAGACGTCAGGAACGATGCACTGGGCTTTATCCTTTCCCGGCTTCGTCATCAGCACCTTCGGGCCGGACATGTCTTTCGCAGCAGTTTCCGTGTTTATCACCTCGAACGTGCCCAGGTCTTACCAAGGTGCTGCCGGAAGCCTCGTCATCACAGCTCAGAACCTTTCAACGGCAGTGTTTGCTGCTCTTGGGGATACAGTAGAAGAGAAGGTGACGAAAACGGCTGACTCCACTCTGGATCTGGGTGCTCTTCGAGCTATTTGGTGGATGAGCCTGGCTACCGCCATGACGGGAGCGCTGGTGTGTGCGTGCTTTGTGCGGATACCGAAGAGCGAGGAGAAGGAGCATATAGGCTAAAGTCTAGGTGGAGCCTCCACAAGATTCGCTCCGGGTCCACGGACTGCCCATCCCGGAGATGTAGCCCACAGCGGGGGTAAGAATGCCGCTAAGGACGGCCCCACATCGGCGCATGTCCGAGCCGTCTAGCAAGTAAGGGCTTGTTAAGTCAACCACATTCCTACCAAAATAATACTTCCACTTTTGCCCATACTTAACAGCCGCGAATAAAAACACAGTTTCTCTCAAAAGGCAGACTTCTGATTAATGACGACGATCTGCGTGACGTGTAGACTAGTGTTTCCGGTGGCTCATTACTGCCTAATTTTAGTCATTCGAACTGTTGCTATAGATTGTGTATCGCATACGTCTACGTATGTGATTTCTAGACTTCTCTATTAGTAATTGATGCTGACTTCGGCTTCGAGATGCCCCGATTCCTGACCTCACTCGTTCCCGTCGGGCGAGGTTGAGTAAGTCTTGTCGCAACAGGCCTCGTTGCTTTCTTCGCCACAATTGCCGTGTCCTCGCTCGTTGAGCTGGATTACGTTGAATCTTTTCCATTAAAGATGAGAAGGTAGAAAGTTGCATGGAATTCCCTAGAAGTTACCAGTCCCCCGCCTGTATCAAAGTTGCGTCAAGCTTCTGAAAGGCGGATGAATTCCCGGCAATCCCAGAGAGGTTTAGCATCGTACAGCTTCCGAGTATACGCATCTGATGCAGCATAAAAATTGTTTGGACCTTTGAAAATTTCAATAGAGGTATTCCACAAGCCAAACAATCTCGTACTCGTAATCGTTTTCTTTCTTTCCTTTTTCTTTGTTTTCTTTCTTTCCTTTTTCTTTGTTTTCTTTCTTTCCTTTTTCTTTGTTTTCTTTCTTTGGTTCAATAGCTGGAAGCTGATCCGTGACCTTTTAAACCCCAATCTCAAAATTTACTTTCAAGGCTACGATCAATGTTGAGTATCTCCCGGTATTGGTACATTATTCAGAACATATTCATTGTAAAGGACGATGAGGAAGGCTTTAATGTGAGACAACTGCCTTGTCATCGTCTAATCAAAGCTTCCATAGACTCCGACATGTGTAGGCCTTCTTTCAAATTCAATCGAGCGCGGATTTTGCCACATTTCTGGGGTCGATGTTACACCTGTCCAAAACGAAGTTCATTTATATCATTTCTCAAATCTCAGTGAGCCTACGCAGCAATCATGCCCAAGGCTATAGATGAGTCGCTTTGCTAGAATGCGTCATCTTACCCAGCATATCAATCGTGATCGCTAGCGTTCACTAAATTCTTAGCCGCGGATATGGCGCTTCTGAGCTGAATTTCTGCAATGGTTCCTAATCATTTATCCAGCCTTCCTCAGCGTTCAAAAGTAACATGCCAGCAGATCTCCCTATCGTAGGTAAGTATAGGCAACGATGTTTCTCTCCCTCATCGTCCCACTCGCGGTGGTAACTTGTACATGTGTATAACGGGAAGGATAATCGTATGGTATGATCTTGCTTCATTGCATTCAGTACTTGCAATTCGTGACCTGTGGTCAAACCTAACGGGCTAGCCAGACGACTCAGAGTTGAAAGGAATGCAACAACAGCATTATGCTATCGTAACTCCGAAATTTCATTCGTCTCGTGTCGCTTAGATACTCCACTTCACAATTCATAGAACCCTTCAGAGCTTTGCTCAAGTGAATTGCGCAAACCCACGATGTCGATTAAAAAAGGGGCAGGACTGTGCCGGCAGTGTGTGTGAGCAAACAACCAAATTAGGCCTCTCCATATCTCTTTCTGACGACCGAACGCTGCTCGTAATTATCATGTAGTCATTGAAGCCCAGAGACATTCTCAGTCTCAAAACCCTGAATGTAGCATTATTTGTTTGTTCCCTCTCCCGTGTCATTCCTTCTGGTATCCTCCGGGGGATAAGAACCTGTAGCACACCCAGTCCAAGTTTGATATGCCAAGCTTCGCAAACTACAGAGCTGTATAAGTCAGAGGAGGCCTTTCTGCGCCCTAGAAGTGCGCAGTAAACGACACGCCTGGCTTCTATTTGGTTCATGACCCATAGAAAGGAACAATTTTGGTTCCTTTTAATATGATGAAAAAGGTCCCACGCGAAAGCCCCCCGCTCGCGATCGCCGGCAAGAACATATAAGGGTGTCCTTACAACGACCTGAGGATGAGAGAGAAGCCCAACAGGCAAATGAAACTGTTCATGTATCTGCACGCTGAGATTTTTGGTGGAACTTATAACTATTTCCTCGGAATGCTCGTCGACAATCCTCACCGTAGACTTTATTTCTGATTTGATCACTGGCCTTACGTTGGCAAGAATTGGTGGTGGACTTGGAGGCACAAAATAAGGTCGACTTGGATGATTCACTGGAAGCCTAGCAATAGCAATATGAGCACTTGCTGGCTCGCATCAGTGGCCATCCGGGGCAAATAAGCAGCAACGTCATGTGGCTTGCTTCACCGAACGAAAGGATCGACAGAGTCACAAAGCGGCGCATTGGAATCAAAGTTTGGCATTTTCACGGCCGTTGAGGTTGACAGCGGTGCAACCATCCCGGATCCTCGTAATCCTGCGAGTGATGGGCGTTGTACGCAGAGTCAGCTCAGTGAAACACAGTCCGAATAAGCTACAGGGGCAGATCCACTGAAAGTACCAGCTGACAAGCTTGCCAAGGAGTGTTTCCCACGCGTTCAGACCAAGCAGCGACCCGCTGGCGTCTGAACAAAGTTGAGTTTTGTGGATGATGAGGGGGAAATCTGGGGGGAAGTTGTCAATCACGTAACAGAAACTGAAGTTCACAGAACTGGTAGACTAGCGAGTAAACCTCGTGTCGAATAGTTCCGCTTTTCCCAGAGGTTGAGAGTCGTGAATGTGGCGTGCTTTTGCTGCTCAACTCGTGCGGCGCGGCATTCTAGGCACGCTATTAGTAAAAAAATTTCCCGCACCCTGGTCATGGACTCGGCCCAGTGACCAGCTACAGAAGGTCGATAGCGAACCAGGGGGTGCTGAAGGAACGGCTCGGTTGGGTCGCCAATCGCTTGTCGACTGGGCGGTTTCCATCACAACGGTAGGCCAAGCTGTCTGGTATCTCGGCCATCTGGGCACGCCCAATCGACTGGCTTTACCAAGCCGATCTTGCGTCTTTGCTTATGGTCAAGCTTTTGGACCAGATGTGCCAAAGTCTTGGGATTTGAGGGTCTTTGACGACATGTCTTGGAAGTTGAAGATGGTCGAAATGCTCTGTTGATGGTCTTCTTCATCCGCAATGAAGGAGCCGCAAAGCGCCAGGTTGGGTGCGAGGGCTGTGCCAGGCCTGTCAATTGACTCTGCACCAGGCATGAGCGAATTTTGGCTTCCCCAAACTGATTTAGGGTAGCTCGTTGGAGGCTCTTGGCGTCAGCGGTCGCGATGAATCAGAGCCAAGAAACAGTGCTCGACTGCGCCGAAGGGTGCCAAAGTGCCCTTGGGATTGGCGCTTTTAGGCATGTCTTGGCTCGCGTCAACTGAAAACGCCTCCAGCAGTTTGGCCGATCGATAGCCCGCCCCTAGCCGGGATTGATAGCGAGCGTCAGTTCACTATTCGTCGCTGGTAGAGACAGTGTGGACGGCGCTGATGGTTTTCACCCGTCAGCGGCGCGGCATGCCTTGCGCACGCCAGAGAAGCACTCAAGGGGTAACGTGCCGGCGCCAGTGTCGGCTCGACCTCGTTTGAGTGACACATTAAGGCAGATACCCGAAGCCACGGAACGCCGGTGGATTAAAGGCGACGATTGACGTGCCCTAATGAATGGCACCGTGGTTCAAACATGGAGCGGTTTGTCTCTAGCGGTGGGACTTTTGAGAAAGTGGTCTGTTGTCGCCGCTGAATGGGACGAAGATATTCGTCAATGAAGTTATCATGACAAAAGGGTGGTAGCAATTGACGGCGGCGCCGATTCAGCTATCACGGCTGGTATCGCAAAGATGGTGCGCGTGAGACTGTTATCTTTGCCGAGACTTTGTTCCCCATATTTTGCGCCGTAGGAGGAAATGTTGTGGTATCGCAGGCCAATTGCAGGGCTTAGTGACGCACCCCCCTGAGGATACGATGATGAGCGATGAGGAAGCGGGCGTGGGTAGGTGATCGGTGGTCCAGTGACAGCGGCCGTTGGGAGCTGGATGGACGGGGCGGACTGCTGTGTCGCGTCGCATCAGATTGGACGGGGAATTGCATCGCGGGAGGTCGAGTCAATGGACTGCAAGTGACGGGCAGGGTGGGTGATGGGCGGCGACGGGAAATTGGGGGTGTTCCGCGGTGAACGGTGACTGGCTCCGGTGATGGTGTGGTTTTGAGCGTCTGGCGGCATTCTAGAAGGATTCCTTCGCATTGTTAGTGGCTGCTGCCTCCCTGCCCCGCGGCCCCCGCCCGTGTCTCTCCTCTCGCGGGTGACATGTCAAAGAGGCAGGAGAGCGAGGAGGAACAGTCGGCGTCGCTTGGCTGCCGGGTCGCATCTGAGTTTATTCGGTTCGAGGCTATTGAGATGAGATGGGTCTTGGGCAGATGCAATGGATGGCTGCGACGAAGGGAGGGAGGGAGGATGCTGCGAGATTCAACCATCAAGCAATAAGCCCCCGTCTTGTGCCTTCCCGAACAGGAAGCTGGACTGGATATGGCTTGGAATTGTGCGAGGCGGCCAAGAGGCACCAACTCGACCAAGCCACACAGCCCTGTTCCAGAAGAGCTTGGCTGCAGCTCGGTAGCGCCGGGAGACGGCGTTGGCAGAAGATGTTGCGTACGGCTGTACGTGTGTGTGCATTGGGAAAGGGGACGTACAATGTCAGCCAGACCGAACGATGAGGGGAATTCTTTGTGGGAGAGAGAAACGACTGGATGTCACCCGGAAAGAAAGATACCTGAGGTAGGTACCTTGTTTTTAAGGTGAGGCAGGCCTGCAGCATCGATATTCCATTTCGTAAGGAGCTGCCCGAGGGTGCGAATAGGCGGGAAGGTGGGAGTGGAGCAGGAGCAGGTTCATCCGTTGGTGCAGCCATTTCCATGCTCAATTGTGAAGAAGGAACACATGAACCGGCCAACTGCCATTCTCACCTCTACAGTTGGCCCCTCACCTTGACCGAAACATTTTGCAGTTGCTGCAGTTGTCTCTTCCATCTCGTCTTACGCAAGCATCCGCCTGTACCGTCCCTATCTTCAAGGCCAAGACAAATGCCCCGTCTCTGGCCCGGGCCCATTTCCCAGTGTCATGGATCGCACTCAACTCGTCTGATAGCGCGTCGTCTGCGACCCATGCCAGCCGTCGAAACGTCCATTTAGGCCCAGGTCTAGTCCAGGTCCAGTGCGCCGTCCCACCCCCGCGCCGCTACAAAATGCCCACAAGCACGGGCTCAGGCACGGTTCACCAACCTACCTACCTGAGGAAGAACAAGGTAGGTACGGATACAAATATCGCTCTTTCTCCCCGCCTCGGCCCAATCACCAACTCCCATCAAGCCAAGAACTACCAATAAGGACCACCGTCAGTCCTAATCACTTGGCAAAAACTGTCTCGGCTCTCCACCTTCTGCTCTCAGAAAGCTTGCTACGAATACCTAGCTCTTGCCAAGCCGCCGTGATGCCTCGGATGGGATGCTCTGGCCGTGAAGGCGACCACCTCGTGCCCGGCAATTTGGATGCGAACCGATGGGGGAAGCGCACGTCTGTCTGTTTGCTCGACAGTGCTTGTACTCGAATTCATCTTCCAGCCTGACCGGCTGGTCTTACATCCCCTCCCCAGCAGTCTGCCTCGATGGCATCCACAGGCCTGCCTGTCAATTGCGTCAAGTGACACTGCACCACCTTTGGAGGTGACGACGTCCCGTGGAAGGGGCATGTTGATCTTCCTTTTCGCCTTCCATACAGCTTCCACCGTTCCCGAGCGTCCATCTGCGCCATCTCCCATGTACGATCAAAGTCAACCGCCCTCGTCCCCGTCCCTCCCTGCTCTGGCGCCGCCGCTATCACGGCTGACCGACCGGTCCAATTGCCGCCAAGACATCTGATTCGTTCGAGTGCGCGTCGAGTCCTGTTGCTTTCTGCGCGTTAGCGGCGCAGCTATCATGGGTGATTTCCCGGGGAGGAACCCATCCTGGAAAACGAAGAAAAAAACCAAAGAGAAACTAACATGAGATGGGCAAGGTGCCCTTGAGCGTACCTCAAGTAGGGTCGCGGAAGGAAGGAACCTAGGTAGGGAAGAGGGCTCACCACCCCGGGGACCCTGGTCGATGGTGCAGCTTCCCATCAGTTGGATCAAGTCAACCCTTCGGTGAGGACGTTGGTTGGTCCCTTCCTCGAGCGAGAGGACGTTCCTTCCCCCGTCCTGCCCAAGCCAGGAGGTGCACCTACCTACCTTACCTGCCTTGCCTTCCATGTCCTGCCTGCCTGCCTGCCGTATCCCTACCCTCACCTTCCTGTGTTTGGCGTGGCCTGGTCTGTCCTGGCATCGGGTCCCCTTCCCTGTCTGCACCTTGCGCCTGCACATGTCGCTCCCGTTGCTGGCTCTGCTCCTCCCGTCAACGCTTGCCTCGATTCTTTAATAAACGGCCTCCCGCGTCGTTCGTCTCTCGCCTCTCCTTCCCCTCTCCCGTCCCTCCTGCCCCTCATACTCCTGTAGTACCTCGCAGAGTAACACCCTCTGTCGTCGACCAGGGCTCCAGTCACGACAAGCGCCAGCGCGCAACTGTTTAAACTTCCTTTCTCGGTCTCTTCCCTGAACCTTGAGCCATTGGCGACAGCTTCACAATGTCCAAGGACGAGGCTGATGTCGGCGTCACGCCGCCTAATTACCCTTACGACTCCGAGAAGGGCACCACTACCAAGGCCGCCACCGGTACCGGCCATGTTCCTGAGAACTTCCGCGAGGACGACTTCCTGACCCGAAATGGTCTCAACTTGAAGAGTTTCCAGCGCCGTAGGTTTCCCCTCATGGCGACGTTGGCTGTCGCGACCCCGCATCACCCGTGCCTCACACTTGCGACCGCATGCTAACTCTATCTCTGCAGGCGATTATGGTACCGGTGAAGTCGAGCTTGATCGCTCAATGAAGCCTCGTCACTTGCAGATGATTGCCATCGGTGGTTCCATCGGTGCTGGTTTCTTCGTCGGTTCCGGCAGCGCCCTAACCAAGGGTGGCCCTGGCTCTGTCCTCATCTGCTTCTTGATTGCTGGTGTCATGATCTTCAACGTCGTCTACGCTCTCGGTGAACTCGCTGTTATGTACCCTGTCTCTGGTGGTTTCTACACGTACTCTATTCGCTTCCTCGATCCCTCCTGGGGTTTCGCCATGGGCTGGAATTACGTATGTCGCATCCGTCCTACCACCTTGCGCATCTCTCGATTAACACGC
This sequence comes from Colletotrichum sp. SAR11_240, assembly GCA_025328625.1. Taxonomy (NCBI): domain Eukaryota; kingdom Fungi; phylum Ascomycota; class Sordariomycetes; order Glomerellales; family Glomerellaceae; genus Colletotrichum; species Colletotrichum sp. SAR11_240. The sequence goes on from JAKMXA010000280.1 coordinate 71,471, forward strand.
CACAGGTATTTCAATGGGTCATCGTATTACCTCTCGAACTAACGGTCTGCTCATTCACGATACAATATTGGAATAAAGAAATCAGCACAGCAGTGTGGATCACAATCTTCTGGCTATTCATCATAATTATCAACGTCTTCGGCACCCTGGGCTTTGCTGAGGAGGAGTTCGTCTCTTCTACCTTCAAGCTGATCGCTACCGTCATTTTCATGATCGTCGCCCTTGTTCTCATCTGCGGCGGTGGCCCTGAGGGTGGAAAGTACGATGAATACTGGGGTGACCGCCTCTGGAGGGATCCTGGTGCTTTCCAGAACGGCTTCCGCGGTTTCTGCTCCGTCTTCGTTACTGCTGCTTTTGCCTTCTCTGGCACTGAGCTCGTCGGTCTGGCTGCTGCTGAGTCCAGCAACCCTGCCAAGGCTCTCCCGGGTGCCATCAAGCAGGTCTTCTGGCGTATCACTATGTAAGTCTCACACTTCGGCTGATTCCCCCAAGTTCATCATTAACGTGATCCAGCTTCTACATTCTGGGTCTCACCTTCGTCGGCCTCCTCGTTAGCTCCACCGATGAACGTCTTCTGAACTCCGCCAACCCCTATGCCGATGGTGTCTCCCCCTTCGTCTTGGCTCCTCTCGATGCCGGACTTAAGGGATACGACAGCTTCATGAACGTCGTCATTCTTGTTTCCGTCGTTTCTATCGGTGTCTCTTGCGTCTACGGTGGTTCTCGTACCCTTACCGCCCTTGCCCAGCAGGGATACGCCCCCAAGATCTTTGCCTACATTGACCGATCCGGTCGTCCTCTTTACTCTGTTATCCTCAACCTTGCCTTCGGTGGTCTTGCCTACGTCCGCCTGGCTTCCTCCGGCGGTGTTGTCTTCGACTGGCTTCTGTCTCTTTCCGGTCTGGCTGCCCTCTTCACCTGGGGATCTATCTGTGCCGCCCACATCCGCTTCCGCGCTGCCTGGAAGGCACAGGGCCATACTCTTGACGAGCTTCCCTTCCGTGCCATCGGCGGAACTGCCGGTTCTTGGCTGGGTCTCTTCCTGATCTTCATCTCGCTTCTCGCTCAGTTCTACGTCGCCATCGCGCCCCCCGGCAGCGCCGACCTGGCCACCGCTGAGGACTTCTTCAAGGCCTACCTTGCCCTGCCCGTTGTCCTCTTCTTTTGGGCCTGCGGTTACCTCTGGAAGCGCCAGGGTTTCCTCAAGCTTTCCCAGATCGACCTCGACACTGGCCGCCGCGACCACGACTGGGATGAGATTCACGCCTACCGCGCCAAGGTTGCCACCTGGCCCAAGTGGAGACAGTGGCTTGACAAGGTCTTTTAGACGGCATGCGAATCTGCAACAGCTCGGTCACTCGAGCCATAAAGGGGGATGTTTGGTGTTGTAAATCTGAGGCTTTCTTCGAATCATCTATGTTTTTGTAGAGTCTCGCCATCTTGATACCTATCTAGTCTCTGATCTATAATCAGACATGCGTCTTCGTGCGCTAATACATGAGTTTATTCGTGGTCAACTTTGCCATCGTCTCTCTGTAGTGTTTGCCTATGTACAGGCAGGCCTGTGAGTCGGAGTGCAGCGATCCTAACATCGCGAATGATGCAATCTAACCCCACCCTTGCACATTTCAAGGCCTATTCTTTGCAGCCAACCACTTGATCTGCATTTCGCATCAAGAATATACAGCCGACTACAGACAAGGCCACTCGAAATGAGACGGACACTAGCCTACCTAGCATCCAATCGGCACGAGTTTGCCGGTTGAGCAGGTGCAAAGTCAGCACGTCGTCAAAGGAGAGTTTGTGGCGGCGGCCCCGTAACTATCGGGTCTGGCCGCCCCCGTTGCGGGTCTAGCGTGGCCGCCGGAGCCGGTCGCAGGTGCATTGACTTCCGGACCGGAAAAGGCGTCAAAGTACAGAATAATCCGTCACTATCTATATCGACATGTTGCAGTATAAGCTTCGCCAGATGTTTTGATTTCGAGTTTTGCTAGCCGTGCAGTGTCTACCACGCACGCATGTAATCCGTATATCCTACGGAGACACCACGCAGCTAATTGAGGTATTCTACAACCAAGATTATAGGGGACACTGGCCGGTTAGCAAAACTCTTGATTTGTTCCTCTGACGACGTACTGGTACGCGTTGAGAAGACTACGACAGTAGGCCAGCAGCGCAAACGGACTAAGACTCCGAAAGAGACGTAAAACTCGGTTGGCGCTTGGCTGGAGACCCCTTCCACGTGGATATTCACTCTATTTTCATGCGCTTGTTGGCTTGGGATCTCGTACCGGCCCCCACGATCCACTGGATACGAGAAGGCCGGGGATCATAAGTGGACCTGCCAACAACGCCCCTTCGTATCTGTGTTATTGTGAAAAATCACAACGGTCCCCGAGTCTTTGAAACCCTTCAACTCGTCCTTTGTTGCGAAAGACAAACTCTCAATGACCAGACGCTCACTATGCGAGTACCGACAACTCGACGCGTAGGAGCGAGTCTCCTTGCGCTTGCCTCAACAGCAAGCGCCGCCTACGTTCAGTTCCAAGATTGCTATGATGCTCAACCTTCGGACGCAACCTCGTCGAGCCTCCGACTTACGCCTGAAGGCCTCAGAGCCGCCCTCGATAACTCTGATGCCGTCTCAAAACTCCACTTGAACCTCACAGGGAGCTATCCCGGCGTCAAGACTTGCGACCTACTCCCGCTCTCCAACATATCGGCGACTATCGACATAATCAGCCTCATGGCCTCCAAGACCTACACCGTACACAACCTCACGACCAAATGCCACGAAACGAACTACCCAGACCACGACGTCGCCCTCATCCGCCACCAAATGACATTCCTCCTCGATCCGCCTTCTCTCATTGACAGTTGGGACCTCAACCTACACCTATCATCCTCCTCGCAGCCATTCTCCTGCGTAACCGCCACAATAACTCCCGCCCTCTCCCCGATCGCCAAATCCATCGCCCAATACCTTCCCCCCGCCACTCTCCTCCTCACCCTCCTCCTCGCCCTCTGGCACGAACTCCTCCCCCGGCGCGGGCCCGGGCCCCGCCGGCCACGGCCCGGGGCGTAGCGCCCCCGCCCCACGCCCCGCCGGCCCCGGCGCGCCGGGCCCGGCGCCCGGCC